>ML433195.1:0-45384 GCA_005239525.1 Nicotiana knightiana
AGTACTGCTAGCTTCTAAGAGTAGAGTATCTTTGGAAGCTAGTTCATTGCATTATGTACAATCCGAGTCGTGAAAAATAAGGAAAGGGACAGCCTCACATACCTCGTATATATACTGCTCAACCTCAAGCTATGCAAATTTCATGACTCCTTAATCTACAATAAGAGAAACGACACTATCGTTATCGTTTAAGTGTCGTAACTGTTATGTATCGACCATAACATATTTTACGATGAAACGGACAACACCTCCCCTATATATATGACTTCACACAAGTCAAAGAAATCACCAAAAATCCCAAAAAACATCAATAATAATCATATTGAGCCTCCCAAAACAGTCCACACAACCTAATCCCTTCATACATAAGACGACCACCGTAATAGTGTCAAACGACCCGAAAATGTTACGACGAACGGCCAGATCACCACCCTACATCTATATAGTGTTTATCCAGACTCTTCCTCCTCCAAAACTTCACAAAACAGTAGGAAACACGCAGCCCAACAGCAAAACAAAAAAGTCCACAAAACAGTCCACTACAAGTGAATAACTCGAACTCACGGCTTCCGATCACCGTCCCGTGAGTTCTTACAAGTATAGAACGAATTAACATGAACCTACAGTAGAAAAAATGGATGAAAGATATCAGTAAACGCACCTTACTTGTTTGATAACTCAGCCCCTATGTTGGTTCTTCAAACTCTAGGTTTTACCCCCAATTAAAACTTGAAAGAGAGAAAAAATCAGTTAGGGTTTGTAGATAATTTTTGGGAGGAAGCTTGCAGGGGTTTAGGTCTGGTTATTTTTGATATACACTGAGGTTTATATTTGAGGATATAATCCTTTAAATGGTCTCTTTGGTCGACCTGAAATTGCCTATTTGGGCTCTCATTTAACCAAGTAGGTGACACACCTACGTGTCATCTAGCAGCATGTGGAGTCTCGCAACAATGCCTATATCTCCCTACTCCGATGTTGTATTGATAAACGGTTTAATGAGTTAGAAACTAGACTCATAGATATTCAATTTGATGTTTAGATCACCCCGTAATTCCAAGTAAATTGGGATAAAAGCTTAGTAACATTTGACCTAAAGTTTAAATGAAATTATGAACATAAGTTGCGACATTTTTTGTCGACTATTGTTTTGTAACTCGTTTGACTTCAAGACTTATGATACAGATATTATATGATTCAAATACCTTAAAACACAACCTCTTGAGAATATTAAGCACCCGTAGGTTCACCCAAATATACGGGTTACAACATCCTTGATTCGTTTAACTTCTAATACTTGTTAATCAGCCTTATACACTCTTGTATCATTTAAGACCAATAGGATTAAGTTCTTATCATCTCAATGATAATATCTTCTCAGATCTACGTCTATTAACTTATGGCATGAACCAATGTACATGAATATGGGTTGTAACAGCCACATGGCCCGCGCACCAGTAGGAAATACACATCTCAAACCATGGTAGAGGCCATCAAGAACTCTCTGAAATCCACTTGCACTTTACCAAACCATCAGGAGTGAATCCCTCCAATTAAACCAATCTACGCAGGTCACCAAAAAATCAAGAGCATTTCCACGAATCACATGTAGAATCCTTACCCCATCATAGGCACCCAAAGAATTGATCTTACTCCTTATCATGCCGATCCAACCTACTACCAAGCTGTCATATTTCTTCGAGTTCCTCTTGAATTAATTTCAAATTAAACCTTCTCCTTTCCATAATACAAAAATTCTCAACCAAAACTCACCACGCGAGATCATAGCACAAAACAAAACCGCCCTAAGGCTCATAAGCCGCTGAATATACTCTTAAGCACCCCAAAAGTACCACAACTCAAACTGACACGTCCTATGAGTTTAAGCTATCCTTTCCCTTTCCTAATACCGAAATGTTGAATCCATAATAATATAGAAATTCCACAAGTATTGAAACCATTCAACATGAATCTCAATTTCTAGCTAAATACACATCTTGAAGATTCCCAATTGTTACACATAAATCTTGAATCCATCAGAACCATTCTCTATAGTCATTATTCTGCTCAAATCCCAATTAAACCGACCAAGCAGACTGAATGACATGTGCCCCCATTATAACACCAAGCAACAGAGCAAATTCCTACTCCACACACTCTACACCCTTTACAAATACAACTCAATCATTTAATAAACCCATAGAGTATAATACAACCTGAATCCAAAAATTTCCGTTACTCGAGTCATTCCCAAACTCCACCTTTGCAGGTCATAAGCGATTCACTAGTATACCTCGAACTGAAACCAATACAACACATAATTGTGCAACCAACTTATCATTAGCAGACTACCCCACTTGGCTCAAGGCCATAGATCAAGACAACATCAACTCAAAATGCCCATACGCTATCACCGCCACAATACCGCAGTGATATTCAACTAAATCCTTAATAAGCTCATATAACACAAACCATTTAATATCTCAATCATCTGCAAATCTCACATTCACCATTGTAATAGTCATGCCAACTTCTACAAGCGATCCAAACTCAAATTGCAACATATATCATTTACTGGTAAAAGAGAACTTGCTACAAAACAACATAAGGATCATCCAGCCTCAAGACACCCCGCAGGAGATAACCCCGCCTACTTAGCCTCAAAATGATATCTCTCTATGACCTTCCAAAAATCATAGCTATTAAGTAATCACTTTATCCTCCTGCATTAAAACACAACCAATGGCTACCCTCGAGTCATCATAATACGCGATATAAGAACCTGAAGTTGATGGCAGGACTAACACTGGAGTTGTGGTCAAAGCAGGCTTGAGCTTTTGAAAGCTCTCCCCTCACTCGCCTGACCACCTAAATACCCTCACTGGAGACCATGTGCCCCAAGAATGCTACTGAACTTAGCCAAAATTCACACTTGGAGAACTTTGCATAAAGCTTCTCCTCTCTTAATCTCTGTAATACAATCCTCAAATGCTAAGTATGCTCATCTTGGCTACGTGAGTACACCGGGATGTCATCAATGAATACAATAATGAAGGAGTCCAAATACGGCTGGAATACACTGTTCATCAAATGCATGAACGCTGCTGGGGAATTGGTCATCCAAGAAGACATTACCAAGAACTCATAACACAACAAGAAGATCTACTTCAATCCACAACTAAACTACACGAGAGATCCTCTAATACACTCACAACTCAAGGTCATACGCCAACTCAGTACATAAGTCAAGCACCCAATAGTTCTTGCTACATCTCCAGCCAACTCTTTATGTCACATTCAATCAATATAAACACATCTCACGATTAATCATACTCACTAGTTATCCAGTGACAAAATCCCACCAATAAAGAC
Organism: Nicotiana knightiana; assembly: GCA_005239525.1. Classification (NCBI taxonomy): domain Eukaryota; kingdom Viridiplantae; phylum Streptophyta; class Magnoliopsida; order Solanales; family Solanaceae; genus Nicotiana; species Nicotiana knightiana. The sequence goes on from ML433195.1 coordinate 3,373, forward strand.
ACAAACAGACATATAAGTCCCAAATGCACGTGTTCACACAATCGATATCTCAGTACTCAATCCACAGACAAAACCCGACCTCAAGTCCTCCAGACTGTCCCATCATCAACATGTTAAAATTACATCTCGCACCTCATCCATGAAAATCACAAGCCGTTGATGCACAGCTGATACCAAGCGCTTATGTGCTCATTCGAATACATGGAAGGAATTCAAAGAGTTACGCTTTAGGCTAAATTAAGGGATTCACACGACAAAAATTCAAGAATGTGAGATTTTTCCTAAGGGTTCCGCAACCTCTCAAAGATAAGTATAGATGTCTCCGAACCGATCCGCAAGACTCTACTAAACCTGCTCATGACTCATGAGACCTATGTAACCTAGGCTCTGATACCAACTTGTCACGACCCAAAACTAAACCTCGGTCGTGATGGCGCCTATCATGGAACTAGGCAAGCGAAAACACCCTTAAACAATTCGATATTTCATTAAAAGATAGATAAAAGCCTTTTTCATACTGAAATTTCATAAATGAGTTAGAATCAAATAAGATAATGCGGAAGAGAAATCCCGACATTGGGGTGTCTGTCGCGTCCCCTCTTTCCTCGCGGAGATCGAGTTTATGATATTCGGTTGGGACAACTCTTTCCTTTTGGAAAGGGGTTTGTGTTTTTGAGAGTCGCCACCTAACGATTTTTAAAGGTGCGTTAGGACACCAAATGGGGTTCATTTAAAACTACGTTTCTAACCAAAGATAGGCTAAGGGCTTGAAATTATCCCAAAGGGAAGGTGTTAGGCACCCTTCAGGATCCACAAGTGTGGTTCCCGAGCAAACAGCTTTTGTGAATTTGAGCAAGTAGTAAATAGGAAATTAATATTTAAACAAGTAAAGAGTTTTGACAGACTCATAGTCTAAGCACACGTGTGTCACAAAAAGTTTTGAATATAATTAACATTTGAGGAAGGTTTTTGAAAGAGTTATGATATAAACATGCATATAAAGGATAGGGGGAATCCTAGCTTGTTTTTCATATGGATCACATCAGTACAATACTCGGTAATCACTCCTCAAAGAGGGGCTACACGTGGTATTAGCGCACCGGTCATCATATCAATATTCTACCCTTTCCCACCCCGTGAAAGTAACTAAATCGAGTGTTGGTATCGACCTCTATTTCATGATGTTACCCGTCCCTTCCTATTAGTCCCGGAGGAAATTAGGATTCCTATCCTAAAGGGAGGTGCTAGGCAGACCCTCAGGTTTAAAAGGTAAAAATTCTAGGGCGACAATAACAAAACAAGTAGGACTGCAGATAAAGGGAAAGCATGGAAAGCGGATAAAGGATCAAGTATTCCTCCACACATAGTACACATAAACAGGACGACTCATACATAGTTAAGGTCCAGATTCAGGTTTAGATCCTAAGGATGGATCTAAGTGATAACACAAAGACATATTTACTGCATAACTCAGAGAGGAAGCCTTAATCAGGCTTGCCTACTGGTTTTAAACATGCTGACAGTTGAACACTAATCACAAAGGACAGTTCTGGTTTTATTTCTTTATGGCTGATAACCTAACACTTGCCTTGGCATGCATCAGTTATGACAATTTCAGGTCGTTATACCTAATAGCATGCAATTCTAAGTGTTGCAAATATTCAGAAACTAATTACCAGTTTGTTAGAACAGGAGGACTGTTTTATACATCTTTATTTAGACTAAGTGTAGTTAAATGAGTACGATCCTATAACATGATGTCTAATGCAGAATGATGCATATGCAGTTGCTAAAACAGGATCTCTAAATGCACAGAGAATCACAACATTATGCACAGTTTCAGGGATAACACAGGTGACAGATTTTAATGGTTGTTTACCTAGAACATGATCTCTACGTGTATAGCATGATGAGACATGATTGCAGTTTTTGTTACCATTATTGATCCTATGAGCAGGATTTCTAAGCGAAGGCAAGGAGTGATGACATGCTTAAAGAAAAGCAGATGTATGAACCTAAGTGACATGGTATCTAAATGCATGTCATACTTGATTTCTAGACATGGTTACTAGTGCGCAAAAAAAATAAACCTAGAAAAAACATGATATCTACCTATACTTACACTATAGCATGCATATCCCCACCCATTTGCACTATCCAACCCCAGAATCATTTTTACAAATTATCACAAACCTATGAATATGAATTACATAAGGAAAAGAAGAAGTTAACTATAGGGGGCCTTCCATTGTAGGCCCAAGTTTACAGATCCTCAAATGCCATTGGTTCACAACCCTTCACATGATCCAGGTGTGTCAAAGTTCCCTAAGGATCTCAAGGGATCCCGAGCAGTGCTCACACCCAGATTTCATAGCCAAGATAGAGTAAGTGTAGTGTGGAATGGCCAGCCTTTTTGTGTCAAAGTTCAGAGGGAGCTCAAGGGTCCCAAGGCAATGCTCACACAGAGGGGCAGAACTTAAGGGGTCTAAGAGTATAGTGAAGTGCATGAGGTGATTTAAAAAGAATTGAGTTAAGAAATCATTTCTGAAAACAGTTTATTTGATATAGGTTTACATATCAGTAAGTGAGTGGCTTAGAAAAATAGTTTTGAAAAGAATAGGGGATAACCAGCACCAAACAGTACACAGAACATAAAGAGCCAACCACAAACAAGGAGGCAGGGATTGGGGACACATAGGTTGTACATAGGAGCAGCTTTGTATACAAGTCAACATTAGAGAAGTACTAAAGTATCACAGACATGTACAAAAACCTAAACAGTCACAGATATATTTTGTCACAGATATTTCATGCCAAGACCTTAATAGAAATAGATCGAGGGAGTACCAAAGAAGACAACACATGATAAACATAGTTGCACATAGGTTTAAAAGTAACATTTGGTGCATGTTGTAGTATACTAGGAATTGAAGAAGACATAAGTGAAGCAGAATCATGTTGAAACATGCANGAGGCCGATTAGAAACAAGATGAATCGAAATACCCGAAGAAACATATTGTTTTGAAGCTTTAAACATAAATTGAAGACATACCAGTTGGAAGATAGCAAGTGCAGAATGAAGAATAGGCAAATAGAATAACCAGTCTTGGCTTACAACCGACTAGTAATAGTAGCAAGTAATCAAGAGAAGAACAGTAGGGAGTATGTATGTGTGTAAGAGAGAAAGTTTAACAGTGTGTATGTTTTTTTGTCTTTCTAATGAAAGAGCAGAGGTATATATAGTTTTGAAAATAGGCAGAGAGTATGGTAACAAGTACTTAGTTTAGCATAATTATGGAAATAATACTCAATTAGTATCAATTAGAGACCTGGACTCCCTTTAATTAGCGAGTCAAGTTCAAACGGGACAATAAGAGTTAAATAAGGGGAAGGCATCAATTATAAACTGATTTTACCATAATAAGAGTATTAAAAGCATGTGGCATTTAATAAAGAGCAAGTACAGAATATTTCAAGTAAGGAAAACACACACTAAGTGTGTTTATATGGTAAAAATATAAATTAGTTCTGGAAATTAGTCAAAGAATCACGGATGGGACTACAATCACGAGGAATCAGTACTAATTGAGGAAGGTACCACACAAATAAGGTAACAATTCGAAATCGGTACAGAATTACAAGGGACATACACAAAATCATAGATTCAAAGAAAAATGTCACATCTTTACGAAGAGATGCACGTAATCAATAGAGTATTAGGTAAACAATCGCTAATCGAATAATCAGACTTACTAAGAAACAAATAGCACGAAAATCAGAGAAACCCTAAGTAAGACATCATAGAAACAGTAGGAGGTTGAAAACCCGAACAACAAAATTACAGAGAAAATCCAGAAGATCATGCAGATTAGCAAACAAGATGAACTCAAACCCTAAAATTGAGATTTCACCAGAACAATTAAGGTAAAAGAGAAGACTCAAGCAAAGCGTTTAAAATCATATTGGGAATCATATATTAGTACTAAAAACCAGAAGATAAAGTGTTTTCAAAAGGGGTTAAGAAACCCTAGTTCTTTAAAAATGAAGAATCGTTTGAAAAACAAAGAGGTTTTAAAGAGAAAACAAGTGAAAACCTTAGAATAGACATAGATCTGTCTAGGAAGATCGGAAGATCTTAAAGCTAGGGTTTCCAGAGAAAAACCCAAAAGAGAAGAAAGCTTAAAATATCACCAGCGTTTGGCCGGAAAATGTAAGAATCTTACTCGAACGGCCATAGGAGGCCGAAAAAGATTGCATGATATTGTAGAGGTGAGTGAACCGCCTCTGGTTCACCTGACATCCTCCATCGGTGACACATGCAGGAAAGACGGAGCCATGGGGTTGATGAGAGGTGGAAACTCCATCATTTCTGGTGGCTGGTGGCCGGAGAAGGAGAGACAGAGCTCAGGGTGGAGCGTCTCAGAGAGAGAGATAAGAGAACTTAGAGATGGCTGGGTGAGAAATGAGATCGGGGGGGGTNTCAGATTTAATTGGGGCTAGAATTTAAATAAAAAATGGCTAGTTGTTAAATACTCAATTAATTAAAATAATTTATAAAAACAACTGATAATCATAACAAAAAATGAAATTGATGCTTAAAAAATTAAATTAAAATGATTAATCAGTATTTAAAAATATAAATGACTAATTTTTGAGTAAAAAATAGCATAAAACATATCATTAGGTTATAATCGCAAAGTTATTGCAATTATAGCTAAATAGTGCCAATTTGGCTAATTGTGAAATAATTTGATCTTAATAGGATAAAAAATAATGTATTAAATCAAGAAATATCTCTGAAATAATTTGTAAGGCAACATATAATTAATTATTAGAAAATAAAAATATTGGATAAATTAAAATAAAATAATAAAAATTTGGGAAATTATAGAAAAATACCAATGGTTATAAAAACCTGTTTTTGAAGGTGTATATGCAAATTAAAAATAATTTGAGAAAAAATGGGTATCAACAGTGTCACTAAGTCATGAGCAACTATTTTTTCACAACCGTTCTGAAATATTGCAAGACTAAAATAGTCTGAGAGTAGCCAAAATAAACTAAAGGGAAGATAAAGAAAGAGAAAAGCAGGACTGCGATCACCAGGCAGCTACCACGCTATCTCCGATGGAAATCTGCAACTGGAGTAGTGAACAACCGCTTTCGTGGCCAGAGATACCTAGATCTACACACAAGGTGCAGGGGGTAATGTGAGTACACCAACTCAGTAAGTAACAAGTCCAAACTACGGACTGAATGGTACTGACAAACTCCAACTCAACAATTATAATAGAATCAATGTACCGAAACGTAGGCATGCTTTCAGTTAAATAGACAGCTCAAAGTGATAAGGTAAATACAAATCTGAACAGTTTAAGATATATACCTCAACTTCTTCTACATGCCAATGCATCAACTGTAAAAAATGCACAATGTGCTCTAACTCTCAAATTCTTGTCCACTCAGTACTGTATATGGCTCACACGGCCTAGGGAAGATCCATCCCGCAATATATAAATCTCTGACAGCAGTCACTCAGCACTGAGGAAGGCCAATCCATTCCTATGGAGAAGATCCATCTCTAGATAATTATAATAACCTCACAACCACTCGGTACTGTGTACGGCTCACACGGCCCAGGGAAGATCCATCCCGGAATATATACACACCATTGACATCAGTCACTCAGTACCGAGGAAGGCCATTCCAGCTTTTTGGAGAAGATCCCTCTCCTGGTATAAATGCTTCAGACAAGATCCATGTCCAGGGAAGATCCATCCCTGAATAATATCAACTGCGCTCACTGGGGGTGTGTTATAGACTTCGGAGGGGCTCCTACAACCCAAGAGCTATCATAATCATCAACATAACCGCTGCGGGGTGAAGACCAATCCCATAACCGTCACTCATAATCAGGCTCTCGGCCTCACATAGTCATCACTCTCCACTCTCACACACATGGGCTCACAATGCCATGAAAACTAGCCCAGAACAATGATAGGATGTGCCAATAAATAACAACTGAGACTGAGACATGATATGATATTCATGAATAAGACTGACTACGAAATATTAATGAAACTAATGAGATAACAACAAGAAATGACCATTCGGATCTCAACAGTATCGTTGTGAATCCCTAACTGGATATCTAGCATGATTTACAGAACATTTATTTAGCCACACGATAGGAACACTGATATCAGCAAGAAAGAATCACTAAGCGGTGCCATGGAATGAACCAGGCCACAACTCTCACGGTGCACGCGCGCACGCTTGTCACTTGACATGTGCGTCACCTCAATACTAATCACATACCACTTAGCTCGGAGTTCCGAACCCTCAGAACCAAGTTTGGAAGCGTTGCTTACCTCAATTAAGCCAAAATCCTACTCCGCGATGACCTTGCCTCTCGAATCGGCCTCCAAACGTCCCGAATCTAACCAAAATCAATACATTGAAATCAATATAGACCAAGGAAATGATTTCAATACAATGAAATCAATATAGACCAAGGAAATGATTCCACTCGAAAAACTATCAATTTCAACAAAAATCCCGAAATTCACCCACACCCAGCCCCCCGAGCCCACGTCTCGGAATCCGACAAAAATCACAAAACTAGAAAGCTCATTCACTCACGAGTCCAACCATACAAAATTTATCAAAATCCGACCACGTTTGACCCCTCAAATGCCCAAACCAAACTCTCCAATTACCAAGCCCTAATCCCCTCAATTTCATCCTTAATTTTTACTAATTACAAGCTTAAACAACTGAAATTACTATAATCATGAGTATCAAGCTCAAATAACTTATCTCAATGTAAACCCCCTTGATTTCCTCTTCAAAACTTTCCAAAAATCTCCCAAATCCAAATTGAAATTGTGAAAAATGACCAAGAATTAGTGAAAGTTTCAATTTATACTCCCTGCCCAGCAAAACCACATATGCAGTCAAAATGCCCGCTTCTATGACGTCGCACTCGCACCTGTGGATCCAGCCTTAACCACTCCTGCCTGCATCTGCGAGTCCCTTTCCGCTTCTGCGGACCTCGCACCTACGCTCCCCCTTCCGTAGGTGCGGAAGAACACCAGCAGCTCCCAAACCAGAAGAATCAGCAATCCTTCAACACCAAAAATCATCCTGTGAACCACCCGAAACACACCCGAGGCCCTCGGAATCTCCACAAAGAAAACTAACAAGTCACATAGAAATATACGAACTTAGTCGAGCCCTCGGAACACTCAAAACAACATCAAAGCGTCAAATCAACCTTGGATTAAAACCTAAAAATTTCTAAGCTTCCAATTTCCGCAAACAATTCCGAAACCCATCAAGCTTCGTCCGCTTAACCCTTAAATTTTGTACACACGTCCATGATGACTTTACGAACCTACTCCAATTCCGAAATTCCATTCCGACCCCGATATCTAATTTTCCACTGCTGACCGGAAATCACTAAGTTTCTAATTTTGCCAATTCAAGCCTAATTCTACCACGGACCTCCAAATTACATTCCGATCACACTCCTAATCCCAAAATCACCAAACGGAGCTATTTGAACCATAAAAAAACCAATCTGAGATTGTTTACTCATAAGTCAACATCCAGTTGAGTTTTCCAACTTAAACTTCTAAATAAGAGACTAAGTGTCTCATCCTACTCCAAAACCATTCCGGACCCGAACCAACCAACCCGATACCACACCGTAAGGATGAATAACACATAAAGAAGTAGAAATGGGAGAAATGGGGCTATAACTCTCGGAACGACCGGTCGGGTCGTTACATCCTCCCCCACTTAAACATACGTTCTTCTTCGAACGTGCCAAGAGTTGTTCTCCAACACCATCAAACCGCCGCGTAACCTTACCACGCACATACCGGAGGTGATCCCACGTCACCCCATCCAATATAGGTCTGATCACATAGCATAACTGAATTTCCTCATCCAACCTAGCCTAAGCCTTAGAATCAAAATTTCCACATCCGAAATTTCAATACGATCAGAATCTCGCATCTGCATCCTGTATAATTCTGAACAAGTTGTATACAACCATAGCCATAACACTCGTAGCAATAACTTACAATCACAATGGCTGCTCAGAAAAACCCAGTTCCGGTAATAACCTATTATCAAACAGAGACCCGTTCAAACACCTTCATATGCTGCGAATGATGAAAGAAACACACAGGAACCCATAACCATTCGACAGATAAACAAGTGGTGGAACTCCCTCTCTTTTAATAGGAACTATAACAAAATTTCTAAGCCGATCAGCATCAATATCCTCCCAAATATGCTGCAACTAGATCCGATAGCACCTATTCTAGGTCCGATGACCTCATCACATCTAACACAACCAATCTAGCAACATGACGCATCAATACAACTTATAGCCATAACCCGAGCAGTCCGTGCACTAATAGGAAACATTTCTAATGTGTTCAAACATGGAAGATGACATCAAACAAGATAACCATCCCGTAGGATTAACATGTATCACCACAACGCAATGGTAAGAACTCCTCACACACCATAGAACCAAAACACACGAATCCAACACACAAGGATCATATCTCCGCATAACTTTGCCGCAATGCGTGACTCTATCCAAATGATGGTCCACATTATATACCTCACTCTGCCTTGCTCAAAATCAATAATCACACGAAATTCAGCATCAAATAATCAAGGTGCATTACCATAACCACGGAGAATCAGTTGATACCATGCCACACAAAACCCGAAAGAATATAAATAATACGCCTCAATCATGCAATATCTAATTACTCATATCACTCGAATTCCGCTATAAGACCATAATAGAACCGCACCACGTGTGCCTAAAACCAACGAATCATAACTCCTCGTAGCATGGAAGAGTAACTCATAACTCATTCCAGAACACAAATAAGAATAACAACAACTGAATGGAACGTTCCTCAAAAATAGAACTACAAAGCCAACCAATCCAACTCGGTGCAAAAATACCTATCTCAATTGGGCCTACTAATGAACCCCAAATCGATCCGGTCATCCACAATAGACAAATAAGCAACCTCCCCAATGCGCCGCAATATCTCAAATGGGCCAATGAACCTTGGACTCAACTTTCCCTTCTCCCCGAACCTCATGACGTCCTTCATAGGCGATACTCGAAGCAAAACTCGATCACCAGTCATAAATGTCACATCTCGAACCTTCTAGTCCACATAACTCTTCTGTCTGGACTGGGCTGTGCGAAGTCTCTCCTGAATCACCTTCACCTTGTCCAGGGCATCCTGGACTAAATCTGTACCCAACAATCGGGCCTCGCCCGGCTCAAACTAACCCACTGGGGATCGGCCCGCCTACCGTACAAAGCCTCATACGGTGCCATCTGAATGCTGGATTGGTAACTGTTATTGTAGGCAAACTCTGCGAGTGGCAAGAACTGTTCCCATGACCCTCCGTACTCCATCTCACAAGCGTGGAGGATATCCTCCAGAATCTGAATTGTGCGCTCGGGCTACCCGTCCGTCTGAGGATGAAAGGCTCTGCTCAGCTCCACCCTAGTGCCCAACTCCTGCTGTACGGCTCTCCAGAACCGTGATGTGAACTGAGTACCTCTGTTCGAGATGATAGATACTAGAATACCGTGAAGGCGGACGATCTCTCTGATATAGATCTCAGCCAATCTCTCTGATGAATAAGTTGTCAGCACCGGAATGAAATGAGCTGACATGGTCAGTCGATCCATGATGACCCAAGTAGCACCGAACTTTCTCAATGTCCGTGGAATTCCAACTACAACGTCCATGGTGATCCACTCCCATTTCCACTCGGGGATCTCTAACCTCTGATGTAAACAACCCGGCCTCTGGTGCTCATATTTGACATGCTGACAGTTGAGACACTTGGCCACAAACCCCACTATGTCTTTCTTCATCCTTCTCCACCAATAGTGGTGTCTCAAATCTTGGTACATCTTTGCGGCACTCAGATGAATGGAGTACCGCGAGCTATGAGCTTCCTCAATAATCATCTCCCGAAGCCCATCTACATTGGGCACACAGATCCGGCCTTGCATCCCCATCACACCATCATCATCTATAGTCAAATATCTGGCATCACCTCGCCGGACCCTATCCTGAAGAACCAGAAGTTGGGGGTCATCATACTAACGCTCTCTAATGCGGTCATAAAGAGAAGACCAAGCAACCACACAAGTTAACACTTGGCTAGGCTCTGAAATATCCAACCTCACGAACTGGATGGCTAAAGACTGAACATCCAAGGCTAAAGGCCTCTCATCTGCTGGAAGATACACCAAGCTCCCCAAACTCTACGCCCCGTGATTCAAGGCGTCGGCTACTACATTAGCCTTCCCTGGGTGGTATAATATAGTGATATCATAGTCTTTAAGTAGATCCAACCACCTCCGCTGACATAGATTAAGGTCCTTCTGCCTGAACAAGTGTTGCAAAATCCAGTGATCAGTGTAAATCTAGAGGGAATACCGTACAAATAATGACGCCAGATCATCAGGGCGTGAACAATAGCTGCTAACTTGAGGTCATGAACCGGATAATTCTTCTCATGCACCTTCAACTACCTGGACGCGTTGGCAATCACCCTACCATCCTGCATCACTACTGCTCCAAGGCCAATCATCGAGGCATCACAATAGACAGTGTAGGACCTCGAACCTGCAGGCAACACTAATACTAGGGTTGTAGTCAAAGTTGTCTTGAGCTTCTGAAATCTCTCCTCACACTCCTCGATCCACCTGAACGGAGCACCATTCTGGGTCAGTCTGGTCATAGGTGCTGCAGTAGATGAAAATCTCTCTACAAAGCGACGGTAGTACCCTACCAAACCAAGGAAACCACGAATCTCCGTAGTTGATGACGGTCTAGGCCAACTCTGCACCGCCTCCACCTTCTTCGGATCTACTTTGATCCCATCACAAGACACTATGTGGCCCAAGAATGCCACTGAATCAAACTAGAACTCACGCTTAGAGTTACATACAATCTCTTCTCCCTCAAGGTCTGCAGCACAGTCCACAAGTGCTTCTCATGATCTTCCCGTGATCGGGAATACACCAGAATGTCGTCAATAAACATAATGACGAAGGAATAAAGATAAGGCCGGAACACACCGTGCATCAAATGCATAAAAGCTGTTGGGGCATTGGTCAGCCAAAATTACATGACAAGAAACTCATAGTGACCATATCTGGTCCTGAAGGCAGTCTTCGGGATGTCCGGCTCCCGAATCTTCAACTGATGATAGCCAGATCGCAAGTCAATCTTGGAGAATACTCTGGAACCCTATAGCTGGTCAAATAAATCATCAATGCGAGGCAAAGGATACTTGTTCTTTACCGTAACCTTGTTCAACTGCCAAAAATCAATACACATACGCATAGAGCCATCCTTTTTCTTCACAAATAGTACTGGAGCACCCCAAGGTGATACACTGGGCCTGATGAAACCCTTATCAAGCAACTCCTGCAACTCCTTCAACTCAGGAGGAGCTATACGGTAAGGAGAAATAGGAATGGGTTGAGTGCCCGACAACAAATCAATGTCGAAATCAATATCTCTATTGGGCGGCATACCCGGAAGATCAGCTGGAAATACATCAGAGAAGTCCCTTACTACTAGGACTGACTCAACTGGAGGATTATCAACACTGGCATCTCTCACATAGGCCAAATATGCATCACACCACTTCACAACCATCTGCTGAGCCTTAGGAAATGAAATGCCCTGCGGGGAGTATACTCTAAGGTACCTCTCCACTTTAATCTCGGCAAGCCTGGCATAGTCCACGTCACGATCTTAGCGTGACAACCAAGAATAGTATAATGGGTCAACAACTAGTCCATGCCCAAGATAACATTAAAATCTACCATGCTGAGTAATAACAATTCAGCCCTGGTCTCAAAACAACTAAGAGCAATCAAACATGACCGATATACGCGGTCCATAACTAGAGAGTCTCCCACATGAGTAGATACATAAATAGAGGAACTCAAAGAATCCCGAGATATCCCCAAATATGGAGAAAAATAAGAGGACACATATGAATACGTAGAGCCTGGGTCAAATAATATTGATATATCCCTATGAAAGACATGAACAATACCTGTGATGAATGAATCTGAAGCTACGGCCTCAAAACGGGCTGGAATGGCATAGTACCTAGCCTGGCCTCCCCCTCTAGGGCGACCTCTACCTCCTCGACCTCCATCTCGAGTTGGCTGAGGAGGTGGAGTTACAGCTAGGTTTGGAAGAATAGCCGAAAGACCCGGTGGAGCACGTGGAGGCTGATAAGACTATGGAGGCGCACCCCTCCTGGCTTTGGGGCAATCTCTAATCATGTGACGAGTGTCACCACACTCAAAACAACCCCTTAGAGGACGCTGCAGCTGAGACTGAATAGGAGCTGAGCTGGCCGGTAATAGCACCTCGATTTGGAGGCATACTGGATACTGGCGGTGCATAATAGGGCTCCTGAGGTCTAGGAAGAGCTGGAATACCGCTGGCTGCTGGAAAAGCTGAATGAACAGGGTGACTCACGAAACCCCTACCATAGCGTGCTGCTGGTGCACGAGCTCCTGAATAATGGCCAGTCTCTCGAGACCTCTTGGCCTCTCTCTCCTCTTGGTTCCGGGCAAACATGCCCTCTACTCTCCTGGCAACACTCACTGCCTGTTGATAAGTGATATAGATCTCCAACTCTCTGGACATACTGGTCCGAATACTGGGGTGGAGTCCCTCAATGAAGCGGCGAACCCTCTCCATGGTTATGGCCACCAAAACTGGTGCATGACGAGCTAACTCACTGAAACGGACTGCATAATCTGACACAGTGCGCAACTACTCAAACTTCGCACGTCAAGCGTCCCTGAGGCTCTAAGGGACATACTCTCACAGAAACATCTCTGAAAACTAAGTCCAAGTGAGTGAGGCTGCCTCGTGCGAACTACTCAGCTCATAGGCACGCCACCACTGATATGTCGCTCCCTTCAGCTGGAAAGCGGTGAAAGAAACCCCACTAGTCTCCACAATACCCATAGTGCGGAGATTACGATGACACTCCTCAAGAAAACCCAGACAATCCTGTGAAGCTAGTCCGCAGAAAGTAGGTGGGTGGTACTTCTTGTGCCTCTCAAGTCTGAACTGCTCTACCTCAGAAGCAGCTACTCTGGTCTCATGCTAAATCGGAGCCACTGGGGGCATAGGAATATATTCCGGGGCCTGATGAACCTTGCCCCTCTGCTCAAGAGTGCGGGCTGTAGGAGTCTGTGCCCCTCCCATAGCCTGAGATGTAGCGGGAGCTATCAGAAGTAGTACATTCTGATCTAGAGTGTTGAACATGCTCAAGAACTGAGCTAAAGTCTCCTGGAAGGCTGGAGCAGCAACAGGAATCTCCGGTGCCGGACCTCCAACTGGACCTGCTGGGCGCTCCTCCGTTGCAGCTCTCGCAGGTGCTTGGGCTGCACCGCTTGCTCGTCCCCTACCCGGTCCCTGCCTCTGGCGACTCTGACTGGGGGCTCGGGTGCCTGATCATCGGTCCTCCCGGTACGGGTCCTCACCATCTGTGGGAAAGAATAGAATAAAAGTTTAGAATTTTGATGTCGATAACTCGCAAGACGAGGAAATCAACAAAATATGACTGTTCTTAACAGTTACATATCCTCCAGAAGATAAGCACGGACGTCTACGCACCGATCCGTGAGACTCTAATAAATCGGCTTGTGACTTGTGACACCTATGAACCTAGATGCTCTGATACCAACTTGTCATGACCCGATTTACCATGTGAAGGTATCTTGACGGCACCTAGTCTCTACGACTAGGTAAGCCTACTATTAAGGGAAAAATTGAAATAAAACACAAGACATAAAGGAAATAAGGGAAATGATATAAGATAACATATTGGCCGCTCGACTCATACAAAAAATAATAATTTTCCAATGATCCGGAGTGTCACAAAAAGTCACAAGCTTCTAACATTACTGTAGCTCTAAACAAGTATGGAAAATACATAGGAACAACTCTAAGCGATAGAATAGAAGGGGACTCGAAGGATTCTGTGGATGCGGCAGAATTACCTTGTAGTCTCCTAGAATCAGAAACAACGTCTAACCACGAGGCTGATAGATCGTACCTGGATTTGCACACGAAAACATGTGCAGGAAAGGTCATGAGTACACCACATTTGGTACCCAGTAAGTGCCAAGCCTAACCCCAGTCAAGTAGTGACAATGTCAGGTTAAGGATCTAGTGGATTTCTATATAAATCAATGTAAAAATAGTACAAAAGATAGGTAATGTCTACAGTAAGCAGTTTAAGAAAATAATATAATGTTTTACAGTAAAGAGAGTCCTCGGCTCAACACAATGTATCACGAAGTGGAATCTCTCGGGATAACGTCCCGTAGTTCCAAATGATTATGCAGTACAGGGGGATCTCCTGGAATACGTCCGTAGTCCCAAAATAAATATGCAGTACAAGGGGATCTCCCAGCCCATGTACGTATTAGAGAAAGTTCATAGAAGAGAAACAATTTGTGTTTTAGGAAGGGAAAAATGAGATTTTTGCAATAATGGCCCATGTACGTACTTGTCACCTCATGTACACGGTGCCCACACAACAATTAGTATCAAATATCCTAAGGGGAAAGTCCCCAACACAAGTTTAGGCAAGCTAATTACCTAACCTGCTCAAATCAACTTGGAACAACGTTCTTGCCGCGAGTATCCAACTCCGAATGGCCTGAATCTATTCAAATAAATTACATAATGTAAATATAGCTATAAGCAACCAATTCAACTAATAAAATCGAAGCTAAGACGCGAAATTAGGAAAATCACCCAAAAAGTACCCCGGGCCCCACGTCTCGAAATCGGGTAAAATTTATAAATTATGAACACCCGCTCATTCACAAGAACACTCGAACATAAATCATCAAAATCTGACGTCAAAATCTCACTCAAATCTTGAATTTTCAATTGGGGAACTTTGCCTCCCATTTCCAAACTTTTACTCTCAAATTCCTTGATTAGATTGAAGAACTTATCATAGATTGATCAAAACAAGCGAAATACGATTATGAATCGTTACCTACAGATCTCCTCTTCAAAATCCACCCAAAATCACTTATTCCCGTGCTCCCAATCGATTTTAGAAGTTATGAAATTCAAACCCTCAAATTGTCTATTTCGGACCAGCGATTTCCGCTTCTACCGTGAATTGGGCCGCACATGCAGTCCCGCATATGTGGAGAAGGCATCGCAGGTGCGAAAAGTCACTTAATGGGTTGGGGCTGCATCTGCGATCTCTGGGCCGCATCTGCGATTTCCCATCCGCATCTGTGGTCCCAGATGCACAGGTCCAAATCCGTATTTGCGGTTAGCTCAACTGCTTCTGCGGGGCCGCACCTGCGGTCCAACTTCTGCAGGTGCGAAGAAACACCAGAACAGCCCACATCTGATTTTTCTAAGTCCCATTTTCTTCCCGTTGAGCATTCAAAACACACTCGAAGCCCCTGGAACCTAAACCAGTCCCATAACCTCATTCGAACTTAGTCGAGCCTTCAAATCACATCACATAACCCAAAAAACAAGGATCACGCACGGATTCAAGCCTAAGGACTTAACATTCTTTCTAAATCTAAAAACGATGCTGAAACATGTCAAAACTAGTCCGAATGACCTCAAATTTGACACACATATCACAAATGACCCCATGAACCTATAGCCACTTCCGGAATTCCATTCCGACTCAGATATCAAAATTTCACCTACCTGCCAAAATCGCTGAAAATCTAACTTTTGCCAATTCAAGCCTAAATCTACTACAGACCTCGAAAACACATTCCGGAGGCGCTCCTAACCCCAAAATAATCAACGGAGCTAACAGAGTCGACGAATCTGGACCCGTCTTCACACAGTTCCAACTACGGTCCGATTTCTAATGCATAAACTCATAATTAGGGACTAAGTGTCCCAAAGCTCTCATAATTTCATAGCTAAACACTCTGGCAAGTCCCAATAGCATAAAAACGTGGGGAAAGCAGTTATTAGGATATCAGGGCTCTAACTCTCAAAACGACCGGCCGGATCATTACAAAAGGTAAAAGCAGAAAAGATAATAGTTGATTCCCGCCAGAAAGGCATAAATAGATGTGATGACAGTGTTATCAACCTAATACTCAATGAATTAGGTTGTGAATCTTATAATCATTAGCAACTTTAATGTCGCGACCCAAACCGATGGGCCGCAATGGGCACCCGGTACCTTACTCAATCTAGTTCCTACGTAACGTATCTTTCGTATCCTACTATTATAGGTAGATGAGACAGAGAGGTTGTCATGATATACCTAGAGTAAAACATGGGGAAATACCCGACATAGAACGACCCATCCTGATATAATAACTTACATACGAGACATACGCACCTATAAGGCCAACATGATCATTTGTAAACTCAAAACATAGGCCGACAAGGGCATACAAGCATCCGTATACATGAAATCTATCCACAAGCCTCTAAGAGTACATACTTATCACATGGTCGGGAAAGGGCCCCGCCATACAAACCAATACGTGTATAAATCATACTGACCAAACAAGCCACTCCGGAGCAAATGGAGCGCACCAACATCTTTTACTGAGCTAATAGCCTGCTTCGAGGACTCTCGACCTGTCTATCGGAACTTGCGGGCATGAAACACACTGTCCCCAAGCAAAAGGGACATCAGTACGAATAATGTACCGAGTATGTAAGGCACTTAAATAAGTACATAAAAGACATGGAAGAGATATAGAGTACATGACTCAACCTATAAGTCTGGACAACTCTGTAAATCATAAAATACTTATAGTGTCATATGCATATGAATGTCATGTCGTGCATAGGTACATGTTTTCATAACATCATCAAGCCTCTGAGGGCATCCCATCATATCATCTCGGCCTCTGTGGGCAAATCATCAACGTATACCAGCTGATCAGGTGGTGATGCGTGTATAACGTTGTAACCTTTCCCATATCCCATATATATATATATATATATATATATATACGCATATATAACGCCATCTAGTCATCGGTCAATGTATATGTATAAATACATGAAATGCATAAGAAATACATTAATAAGATTTTCTCGGAATGCCATAAATTAATATACCTTTCGGATAACAGTATCAAATACATATTTTTCTGGGACCCATGAACAGAAGATAATATTAATTCACATGGGGAATCTAGAATATAGACACCCCTAGTATTTCTATGAATAGAGTAATTTATCGAAACCATGTGTTTGCTCGTTTCTTCTGTATAATTTGGATCATGCGAAAAAGAAAGAAGGGATGACCTTAACATACCTGGAGTAGGGAAAAATCCGTATAATATTCTTGGAAAGGATTGCACCGTACTCCTTTAGAACCGCAAAATTTTACGTTGCTACGGTTCTAACAATTCTCGTTGGAATTGTTTGGTTGCAAGATAGTTGAAAGCTTTTTTTTTTGGATTGCGTTTAGCTTCTGTTCATGACGAATTTTGAAGAACGTTTGGTTGCAAGAATTTAGCTTCTGTTGTTAAGAATGTCTTTTGATTTTTTTGTCCAAAATGAAATGAACCAAAGACTTGTAATAAGTGCTAAAGTCCTATTTCCTTAGGTAGCCACCTAAGCCTAATGACTACTTAGTCATATATATTGATAGTGGCTTACTGCTACATTTTTTTTTTGGGAAGGATTAATCTTATCCACTAATTTTATTAGTTAACTAGGTAATGTTTCGTTATCCAGTAATTAACCAATTACCCGTATAATTAAGAATTATCTCAAATTACTTAAAATACTACTCATTTTTCACATACCTTATACACCTTACTATCTTGGTCATGTGGTACCTTGCATGGCACTAACCCATAAATACTGAGTACTTTAGCTCTGGCCGTATTTTATCCTAATGTGCCAAACTTGGACGAAAATTCATTTTTTTTACTTGCTTCCCCTCTCACCTTCACGAATTTACTCATTACTTGTTTGAAATAGCATAATCCTTCAATCTCCAAACAATTGTTTTTTTTTCTTGGACTGATGTCAATTACCTTACGACAAATTCAACGTACAATACTACAGGGTGAAGCGTCGTCGTAATTTAATACTGCGAAGCGTAACATCATCGTAATGTAATACTGCAAGGCATAATATCGACGTAATATTGCAGGGCGTAACATCATTCCCACCTTTGGAACATTCGTCCTCGAATGTTGACTGATGCTCTTATCATTTTCATAACTTATAGCTCTTGTGAATACCTTAATACTCCCTTTTCCATTTAGGCAGTTGTTTTGTGAATAAATCCAAAGGCCAGAGAATTCCCCCCTTTAGGCCTCTTTCTCACACCACGACTTATAGTCAGAATCCTTTCTATCTGGTAACTGTTGCTATCTTCGATCATGCAGCCTCTACGACTTTGACCTTGTGAATGCACTTATGCGATGTTTTTCTTGTAGGCCATACTATATCATAACTCTTATTTCAATTTATTATTACTGAGGTATGCGACCAACTCCAGGTTATTCTCTCGCTGCTTATCATGTATGTATAAATCTAAGTCCTTTAATGCTTCCTCGTTATTGTTCATATTAGGAATGACGATCTACTCTCATCTCATATTTTGTAACCCCTATACAACAATTGTTGATTCACCTCGATATTGATCTACACTCTACCACTGATAACTTGAAACCTCTTACGTAATCTTTAGGTCTTAGGTTGAATCGTGAAACATTTGAAGTGATTTTCTTGATCCACCTGGGGGCGATATTGTACTTCCATAACCCTATCTCATATCATAGTCATCTCAATGTGATTCGCCGTACGTGGGTATTTCAATTTTGTACTATTCATGAACTCATTACTCAATCGAAGGCCCAAATGTCATCCTTTGTTTATCAAAATTACACCCTTATTATTTCTTCTAATTGATATTAGTCTTAGACTCTTTTGAGTTCGTTTGGGCTATGCTGAGCTTTCAATAACTTAGAGAAACAATCAGCTCATTTGTTTTCACGGGCTTAGTTCCAAGGACTTATCCATTTTCGTCACCTTCTCACATGCCTTCTTATTATCCCTACTCTTGTCTTTCTAAAACCTTGTCGTTTTATCATACTTTAGCATGCGATCGATTCCCTTATGCTCTTCTGGAACACCGAGACATCACATCATCTCTAACTCTTCTTTTACTCTCTAATTAGACCTTTCGGTACTTAGAAATCATAGGCTGAAAGGTATGCCACTGACGACGCTGTTATCATTCGTGGATGCTGAATCCCAACGTTTCTAGCCTTTTGTCTGAAGTATGGACAATTCAAAACCTTCTGCATTTGAATATCCCGTACATTGTCCACCTTTACCTTACTTACCTTAAAATCTTACATCATATCTTGTATCCCTTTCATGACCTTCCTTCCACATAGGTATAATTCACATCCATAACTTGAAGCTTTATAATAATACTTGCACCTCTGGTGCCAATAAAATCCGGTGGGAGCTCCATACTGACTTCTTATGAGGATGGTAATTCTTCTAACTGGCTTTTATTGTAGAGCCGTTATAGAATATAGTTGTTGTTCTGTATCTGTTGCACCTCTAATATTAATAGTGGTTCTGCTATGTTCTCAATCATGATTCCTATAACTTCTGGGTCCAATATCTGATTCCTGATTTACTTCGTTGATGTGACTCTTTAGTTTCCTCTTTCGTTTGATCGGCCTTTATGTCAGCTTAAGTTATCTCCCGATCAGTGGTTCATGATATTAGTTATTCTGTTTATCCTTTCATGGGCACTGAGGAATATGCATGATACAATCCTTTAACAATTTTAATCTTTCGTCTAAGTCCTTGGCTCAGTTATTTCATTTAACATATACCAGAATCTTCTACATCAGTATATTTTGCATGTATAAAACTCCGAACCCTTAAGTGTGTTCATAATGTAACCAACTCTAGATCATTAATCGGATAATTTCTTTCGTTCCATCATAGCTTTCTTTCAACGTATGCTATTACTTTTCCTGGTCTTTCTGCCCCTTGTTGTGTCCATACTTAGCTTATCTTAGTGCCCACACATGCTAGAGTTTTCGTGCAACTCATATGATCTCGAATATTACTTTTATTCTTACTTCCCATTCATTAGCCACGGTAGGTGCCACTTTCCTTTGGAGTGCTTACAATGTTGTTGTGAAACTGTTGTTACACGACGATTTCCTCTTTAGGTCGTTGTGCTTAGGTTGAATCCTTCTTCCTTATTTCCTCAGTTAGTCTTTCCTTGTAGTACTTAGGGAGAACCCTCTGACTCTTGTAAAGATGTGAGCTCATTACATTATATATTCAACGGACCTCCTGATGTCCTTCCTTGCTTATACTTATCCGTAGTTACTTACCTCCACGATCTTGTGCTATTGCTTCTGAGCTTATATTTTGATTTTTTTCCCAGTGGCACTCCCTTTTATCTATGTAACCCTCATACGGTAACTTTACTACCACAACTTCTATCTTAATATTTCTCAACGTCATGATGTCAAATTTGTGAGACTGAATTCCCCATGTTGGTTTTCATTCTATTTATCTTCCACGGTCTATTGATTTGTCTGTATCCTCTTGTTTAGCCATAACCAGGTCCTTCATGAATCAACTACTAACTACTCGTTGGCTCATTCTCATATCAATGTTCCGCGTAATCTTTCTTGGTTTATTTCCTTTGTCTTAACTTACCTTTCACACTGGCTCCTTATTTATCAATAACATCCCGGGCAGGAACCCTTACTTCCTTCCCTGACATCATGTTTTCATAATGTTATGGAATCGTAGCATATCTGCAGGCTTTGAATCACTGCAATCGCACCCCTCTCTCATTTTTATCGCACTCTTCCTTTACCATTCCATAGTTACTAGAAAAACTTAATTTTGTCTTAATGCCACATCACTCCATATTCCCCCCTTTAGGGGAGTACTAAGATTTAGTGTTATGATGATCTACGTATAGATGTTTTACCTTTTCATCTCTGGCGTCTTTTCACATCGGCGATGACCCTTACTCTCCTTGCGATAATCTTTCTGTACCAAGTGGTCACTCAACCATCCTAAAGTCAAATGGTATAGATGTTTTACCTTTTCATCTCTGGCGTCTTTCTTTACTAGGGACGGGAGCCATATTAAGGAGTACATTACTCAAATGGTCACTCAACCATCCTAAATTATCTCCTAAAGTCACGTTACTTTTGTTTGTAACAACAAAGTCAAATGGTTACTTTTGTTTGTAATAACATATATATATATATGCGTATATAACGCCATCTGGTCATGGGTCAATGTATATGTATAAATGCATGAAATGCATAAGAAGTACGTTAATAAGATTTTCTCGGAATGCCATAAAAATCAATATACCTTTCGGATAACATTATCAAATACGTATTTTTCTGGGACCCATGAACAGAAGATAATAATAATTCACATGGGGAATCAAGAATATAGATATTCCTAGTATTTCTGTAACGACCCGACTTGTCATTTTGAGCTCTAGCGCGTCGTTCAAGCAGGTTGAGGCCATGAGAAGCTTCATTTCAGGTGATATGACTTGTTGGTGTGGTCGTAATTGAATTTCGGGAAGTTTAGAGTCAATTTGGAAAGAAAATTCTCATTTTAGAAGCCTTAAGTTGGAAGAATCGACTAATGATTGGATTTTTAGTAAACGACCTCAGAATCAGGATTTTAGGGTTCCAGCAGGTTCGTATGATGATTTCGGACTTGGGCGTATGTTCGGATCGGGTTTTGGATGACCCGGGAGCGTTTCAGCGCATATTGTAGAAGTCAGCATTTTTGAGGAAATTTCATAAGTCTGGGTTGAAGTTCATTTCAGTGATATTAATGTCCGTTTGGGATTTCGAGTCTGGGAATAGCTCCGTATGGTGATTCTGGAGTTCAGAATGCAATCGGAAGCGAATTCGGAGGTCCGTAGGTTATTTTGAAGTCATTTGGCTAAAGATAGAAATTTGAATATTTTTGAGAAGTCCGACCGAAAGTGGAAATTTTGATAACGAGGTCGGATTCCGATTCTGAAAGTTGGAATAGGTCCGTAATGTTGAATGTGATTTGTGTGCAAAATTTGGGGTCAATCGGACGTGATTTGATAGGTTTCGGCATCGAATGTAGAAGTTGGAAATTTCAAAGTTCATAAAGATTGAATTGAGTTGCGGTCCATTGTTTCGATGTTATTTGATGCGATTTGAGGCCTCGAGCAGGTCCGCATTATGTTTGGAACAGGTTGGTGTGATTAGACGGGGTCCCAGGGGCCTCAGGTGGATTCCGGTTGGGGAAGCCGCAGGTACGGGTGCTTGGGCGAACCTGTGGGTGCGCAGGTGCGAGGTATGAGGCTGCAGGTGTGGAAATCGGGCCTGGGCAGTGTGTATTTTAAAACCAAGATTTTGGCCATTCTTCTCCCATTTTCATTTGGTGTGGCGATTTTGGGGAGCTTCAAGGGAGGATCTTCATCAAGCAACTTTAGGTAAGTGATTTCTTCCCATCTTTGAGTTACATACATGAATTAGATATGAATTAAAGCATGAAACTAGTAGAAATTTGGAATTTTTTAACAAAGACCTAGAATGTGTATTCTTGGATTTTGACTACGGATTTTGAGCATGAAAATTAGAGTAAATTATATATTTGAGTTAGTAAGGCTATGGGTAGAGTTTATCTTCAAGAAATTTCGGAACTCGGGCACGTGGGGCCGAGGGTAATTTTGTCAACTTTCCGAGTGAAGTTGGGAATTTATGTAAATTAAATTTTTATAAGTATTAGAGTATATTTTCATTGGTTTTCCCGTTATTTGGATAGTTTTGGGGCGTTGTACATCAATTTGAGTCATCAGAAGGGCTTGGAACCCAGTTATGGAACTCCGGAGCGAGGTAAGTCTCCTTTCTAACCTTGTGAAGGGGAATTGTCCCCATAGGTGAACTAAACGAATATGTGCTACTATTTGTGGGGCTATGTACGCACGAGGTGACGGGAGTCCGTGCGTAGCTACTATCATGCTTGTGTCCGGGGTTGTGATCAATTCACCACTCGTATTGCATTCTAATTAACTCTCCCCTTCATATAATTCACTCATGGTTGCTAATTAATCGATAAACTCTCTCATAACCTTCTCCCGAAGCACTGCTCCCATATTCCCAATAGATTAATGTCTATATTCCTATGAAATTAATCTATTAGAATGCACTAAGATTACGATGTTTAAATAAGCACGGTGACTAGGTATATTCCTATCCTAACCACAAATCCGCTCCCCTGAAGGGTTAAGGTCACGCTCACTTCAATTCTTATCTAATCTATATACGGCTTTCCCAAGCATAACATAGATAGTATATAGAACCTAACTGCTGGCCAGACAATTAAGCAATTAAACACAGAATTGAAGAAACAACCATATATTGAGTGAACTATAATCAAGGTTAAATTAATGTCGAATAACAATATTCATGGCTAAACCACAACCCCAGAACAATGGGTGTTTAGCCACTCATGCTATAATCAAACAATTACATAAGTGTTGCATAAATTGAAAATACTAGAATAAGATGAAGAAAACTGAGAAATCCTTCGCTTCCTAATGATTCCGTGTGTTTCTTCTATCCAAAATGGCATACCTCCCCCAAAGTTGTGTTTTTGGGTCTATTTATATATTTTGGGACAAACCCTAAACGTGTAGGATACTTCTAGTCAAACCGGGAAACACTTAAAACCTTCAAAACTCAGAATGGGCCGGATCAGGGACCAGGCGTTACAGGCCAAAAGCCTGGCCAGGTCTGGCGTTATGGGTCAAACGTCCCCCAAACGCCTGGTCTTACCAGGATTTATAGCCCAAACACCCGGCTAAAGCCTGGTATGACCAGGCCTTACAGCTCAAACGCCCAGCTATAGTCGGGTTCACTCCTTTTTCACTCTTGAGCGTATTTTTGACGTTTATGCATCCATTTAGCTCGGCTTCCATCTCCAATTCACCTACACATGAAATAGACTCCATTATGCACATACGGCGTGTATTTTTATCATTAACGCACATAAAATGTAAGGCACATAATGTTTTAAACCATGAATTATAGCAACACATCAACACCCCACACTTAAACATTTGCTCATCCTCGAGCAATCAAACTACACTCATGAACACAACTTAATAAGCAAATCCCTTAACACGTTATACCAAGAATTTTTAAAACAGTTTAAACACAGAGGTGTAACATCTTCGCCTCAATAATCGACTCACATATACCATGCTTTATTCCCAATCCACTCACTACTCTAACATAGAGGTCAACAACATTACCTTTCCTTCATGAATCATGTGCCCTCACCAAATCAAAGAGCTAGGTCCACACACAATAAAATTTAAGAATACTTAGGAACTCAAGATAGAAAGAATTCACTCACTCTTAGAAATAATATTCAAATGCCACAAAAGATGCACCATAGGCTTGCCCGTAGTGTACTACTCTACTAATCGAGCTTATTAAGTATAGGATCAAGTAGGACTTTATTTGGTTGTAATGTAGGCTGCGGGACGGGTAGGATACATTTAGATATAAGAGTGACTACACCTCCCTAAGCACTTTNGCCCACCTCGATAACGAGGGAAGTCATTTCAAATTTCAATTCAAGTCAGGAGTAGTATAAGCTCGCCTCGAGAATGTGAGCCAATAGTTCGAGATGCACAACAAGACTGTAGAAGACTCAAGGCAGAAAAGTAGATATGATTTTGTAGTTTTTCTTGTAATTTGTATGTTTTCATGTTTCATTTGGTTTTATTTTCATGAAAGGACAGGAACCGCGTAAAGGAACCTCGACGACACTTCACTCGGCACTCCACCTCGGTATCCTCTCCCTTCATTCTCCCTACTTCCGAACTACACGTGGCCTGATTCCTTTATAGCCAAGGATATGTAAGCAGCTCAGATACCAGGGCTGGGTCACATTCTACTTTATGTTAGTTTTAGG
The DNA here is from genome assembly GCA_005239525.1 of Nicotiana knightiana. Classification (NCBI taxonomy): domain Eukaryota; kingdom Viridiplantae; phylum Streptophyta; class Magnoliopsida; order Solanales; family Solanaceae; genus Nicotiana; species Nicotiana knightiana. The sequence goes on from ML433195.1 coordinate 28,456, forward strand.
TCTCTCTAAATAAGTGTCGGGTCAAAAATAACTTGTTTCGTCGTTCTTTGTCTGAAAACTTTTCATGTTTCCAGTCAAAGAGGGGCAGCTGTAGACGCGTAATTTTTGACCCGCACAATTTTTTTTAATTAATAGTATATTAATATTTTAAAAATATTCACTCGATTTCATTATACAGTTGGAGTCTATATTCGTTTTTAATTTAAAAACATATATTCGAAAACACAAAAAAATATATATTCAAATAGCCCATTATATATTCTCTTATTTTTAAACTTAAGGCCATTAATATTTTATAGCAATATATTTCTCATTTTTACTTTGATTTTCACCTGTTTTCTCTACTTATATATAATATTTCATATTATGAGATAGTTTACTTAGTTAATTGGAATTAATTTTATCTTTAATAGTTTAATAAAGATATTGGATTTGTTAGTTAATGGACTTTAAAAATTGAAAAATTCCAAATGTGGAGCCCAAATACGGATAAAAACGGACCAAATATGTGCAGCCCAATCTCCAAACTCTTCAAATCCGCCCCAAACCCGTACCCAAACCCACTGACCCGCCCCACTCCTTCTTTCAATCCTAGCCATTCACCCTCTTAAATCCAACGACCAAAATTCCTCCCCACTTCCATATAAAAACTTAATATTTCCCAAACCCTAAACCTAATCCCAAACCCAATCAGCCGCCAACCTCCCTTCTGCCCGTCGCCGGAAAACCTGACAACTTCCGCCGCACACACTCCATCCTCTCAAAGAAATAACCACCAGTCGCCCACCCCTCATATCCACCTTCATCTGCCGCCACCAGCTCTTCTTCCTTACACACATAAAGAAAACAAAAAAAAAACTAAGAGCAAAAGAAGCTGCCGCCGGTCCACTTGCTCACTGCCGCTGTCGCCGAAAAAATCAAACGCGGCCACTCTCACTCATCTCCTTCTCAATTTTTCCACCACCAAGCAGCCATACTCCAATTCCAGCCGCCTCTGCCCTCCTCATTATCAAAACCATGGATTTTGATTTTGGAGAGATCGATTCGTACTCAAATTTACTCAAATATGTTTGAGTCTTTGTTGAAATACAGTCCGGTTGAAGGTTGTAATTTTACTGATTGTTCGATTTTGGTGAGGTTCTGTCCGTCGAGTTTAGATTCCGGATCACAAAATGTATTCGAGGTCTATTATTTCCCTCTATATTATTAGTTTTCTCAATATCTTTTTTTGGAAATTTATTTAGTTTGTTTGTGTGATTTGATATTTCTGTTGTGTATGAAATTGTTCTCTGCTTCATAGAATTATCTTTGTTTGGAGTTAACATGTTTGGTTGCTGGGATTAGTTAAAGTAATTAAATAAATAACGTGGATGGTTTGAATTAAAAGTATTGTACTGGGTCGGGGGAGTGATACTGAATGAGAGAAGAATCTGTTTAATTGGGGTTGAAACGTGTTTGAGTTTTAGTCGCAATTTACACATGCAAATTAAGTTTAATATCAATTTTAATTGTTACGTTATCATTTTATCATCGCTAGTAGCATGTTTAGGCCGACCACACTTGGGTAGGCAAGTTTTAGGTTTTCTTTCTTTTATTCGAGGTGAGTGGTCATCCCCGTTAGTTTATATTTAGGGGAATGCCCCGAAGAGTTTGTATATATTTTTACCCGGGGTATGCCCTGAAGTATTTGTATTTGAAGGCCAATGATGGAACACTTTGAAAAAGCGTAGCATAGTATTTTTATTTTACTTCTATTTTTATTTTTTAGGTGGGGACTGTGAGCATGTGATTTTTACTCGTCGTATCGTCCTATAAAAATCCCAATAAATCAATTGATTTTATGAATATTGATTGATTTTTCAGTAATTAATTGTGAATTGTTTNCGAATATGACTTCTTAATAGTCAAATTCACCCCCGTAGCAGTGCACAAACATTAGTATTGTTGGCTGAAGTTTACCCTTTTTCTTAAAAGGGTATAAAATAGTGAGGAATCCGAACCTCTGAGTGGTCAGATTCATCCTCTTAAATGCCTAAATGAGCAAGCCTCTATATGGTTTGGAATTATGCTGAATTAGCACTAGGGTAGATGAATCTGAATTTCTAATAGTCAAATTCACTCCATTAATAGTGCATAACAGTAGTTCAACTTTGCTGAAAATTATCCTTCAAAGGATATAAGTGTGTAATGAGATGGAACTTTAGGAAAGTGAATCTGAAGTAACAAAATAGTCGGATTCACTCCTCAAAAATGACCATAGTAGTCAAAGTGTTTGAATAAACGCTTGCTGCAATCTGTTGCATGACATAAAGATGACAATTAAAGGGTCTAAACAAAGTAATATCACTGGGTTTGAATCTAACCTTTTCTATGGTTAGATTCAATCCATTAGAAGGCATGGACATATTTTGTTCTCCTATGGCATCATTAAGGTTAAATCTAACTCCCTTTTGTGACTAGATTCATCTCACAAAATGCCCAAAGGTCTGTAGTTAATACTGTGCAAGCACTCAAACTTTGGATTTATAATTAAAATGCAGGTTTAAGTCTTCGAAGGACATGTTTGCTGGCTTGCACAGGAGCAACAACTAGTTTTGTTTTTCCCCTTCTTTATTTTTCCTATTAATAAATCAGTATTACTATGATTCATGATTAATGTAATAGTAATAGCATATCTACAGTCTTCTATGTACGTTTCGTTTTTTTTTTAGTTGTAAATATGGACTGAACTATATAAATTTATGATCAGTTGTATTTTTCTTAATTCAGAAATGTTACTATAGTAGTTATGGTCCAGACACGCCAAGGTCACCCGAACTGGGCCAGACTCGTAAACCTGGCCCAATTGAGCCTGGTAGCGTCTGAATTCCAGGCTATGGGGCCTGGAATGTTAGACCCATTAATTGTGTTAAACAATCTGTAACCAGTCCTTTTTCCCTTCTGTTGTCAATTAGCATGAAAAGTGTTTTCATTCATGAAATCCACTGTAAATTCCTCGCTACTGAACACAAAAGGGGTTTTTAAATCGATTATCAAAAAGGTAGAACCAGAAATCCGAATCTTTTTTTTACTGTCCGCTCCAAATAAAAGCAACCATAGTTTAATTCAGTTTTTTTAGGCTTGTTCTGTCACAAAATTTAAAGGTCCATGATCTATAAAACTCTTGTTTAGTATATAGGAGTATATCAAACGGTAAAGAAATCTTGAACACGTAACCTCATATTCACATTTCAAAATTTGCCTTATTTCTTACCATATAAATGTGACATGTGTTAGTATGTTTGTTCTTAACTATCTTTTTTTTAATCATGTCCAAGTGACCTAATTAGGATGGCCTAAAAAGAAACCATTAGGGGCTAAAACAGGGCCATAGCCCGAAACACGTCGTCTTTAGTAAACATCATTTAGGCAGTCTTTTCGGAAGAACAAGACCTTTAGCTTGAAACTTGATAAAAATCAAATATTATACCAAAGCTACCCTAACCAACACTCGGGAGCGACAACTCATGTCCCCGTCTTCAACTTCAAACTATAATAAAAATCACATGTTATAATTACGGGTGCATTTCATGTGGCGTANAAATGACAAGTGCACACCATCGTGACTTGTTTTCAAGATAAGTCCATAAATATTAAAAGCGGCTAAAAAGTGAAAAAAGGTTAAAAGCACAATAGGCAAAAATATGTAAATAATCAGACAATTTAGGCCAAATAATAATAGTTAAGCGACCGTGCTAGAACCACGGAATTCGGGAGTGCCTAACACCTTCTCCCGGGTTAACAGAATTCCTTACTCGGATTCTGGTCGCAGACATTTTAAACAGAGTCAAAATTTCCTCGGTTTGGGATTTCGATAAATAAATGGTGTCCCGGAACACCGTAAAAAATCCGGGTGGCGGCTCTGAAACCAATAAATAAATCCCAAATCCGAATAATGTCACTTAAATTGGAAAAACTCCCATATCCAACCCTTGTCGAAAAAAGGAGGTGTGACAGGGACGACCTCAAGCCTCTTTTGACTGTTTATTTTATTTTGTGTTTTTATACCTTAATCTGAGTATTCTTTAAAGCCAACTTGATCATGTACGCAACCGTACTAGTTACGGGACTAGGGGAGTGCCTAACACATTCTCCCCGAGTCAAATGAACCCCCTTACCTTGAATCTCTGGTGCGGACTTAGTTTGGAGTCTTAAGTGTTTAAAAGGAAAAAGTATTTCTAAAAACGGTGACCTGACACACCGAAATCAAATGTCAGGTGGCGACTCTGAGTTAATCCTTTTGAACACAAATCTTCTGCCACTTTCAAAATTGAAAACCCCTTTTGACCTTTACAAAATCTTTTTATTTATTTAAGAAGGTTTAGTTAAGTTTGTTTTTAAAAAAAAAGGGTGTGACAACCTCCTCTACCGTAATCCGCCTACAGTACCCAAAATCCCGTCGACTCTTGGAGTGCTCCAACTCACCCAGCACAATGCGTCTATCCCCCTCCTCCTTCAACGGTTTATGGAAGTATGTCTGCCAACTTATCCTAATAAGTTTCTCGTCTATCAACACTTTTCCATCCTAGTCCTTGATGCACTTGACTTGGTCTAAGTCACGGGCTTTCTTCTCCATCACCTTGGCCAAGCGGTACCTCTTGTCTCCACCTTTGCCCTAGAGCTCCTCGTACAAACTAGCAAACACTCGTTCTTAGCTGTCGTAACTGCTAACTTTGCCTCTTTCTTTGCCTTTATGTAGCACTCCCGATAAGTCCTTTTTTCCTCCTCTTTTTTACTCTTTACTAGCTTCAAATAAGCAGTTTTCTTAGCTTCCAATTTACCTTGAACCTCTACGTTCAAAGTATTTGAATTTTGCACACAACATAATAGAAAGTATTTGAATTTTATTTTAGGTAGCAAGTTGGAGCTAGAAATGGTACCCCGAACTTTGTAATATACCTCTGTGAGAAAACTGAAGAAATAAAGCTTCATCAATATTTTGGGATCCACTGTTAGCAAAAGGTAAAAAAAGGAAGAAAAAAAATTCATGAGATCTGATAAACACAACCATTACCCTATTTTTTGAAATGGAACTAAAGTATCATAATAAGATATTTGAAATAACAAACTGTAACGACCCGAACGGTCGTTTTGAGCTCTAGCGCGTCGTTCATCAGTTTGAGGTCATGAGCAGCTTTGCTTCAGGTATTATGATCCGTAGGCGTGTTCGGAGTTGAATTTTGGGAAGTTCGGAGTCAAATTGGAAAGCAAATTCTTATTTTAGAAGCCTTAAGTTGGAAGAATCGACTAAGACTTGAATTTGGAGTAAACAACCTCGGAATCAGGATTTGAAGGTTCCAGCAGGTTCGTATGATGATTTCGAACTGAGGTGTATGTCCGGATCGGGTTTTGGGTAAGCGTTTCAGCATATATTGTGAAAGTTAGCATTTTAGAAGGAGTTCATAAATATGAATTGAAAGGCATTTTAGTGTTATAGATGTTCGTTTGGGTTTCCGAGCCTGGGAATAGCTCCGTATGGTGATTCTGGAATTGGGAGCGCGATCGGAAGTGAATTCGGATGTCCGTAGGTCATTTTGAAGTCATTTGGCTAAAGATAGAAATTTGAAGGTTTTTGAGAAATTCGATCGGACGTGGAAATTTTGATATCGAGGTTGGAATGAGATTCCGAAAGTTAGAGCAGGTCCGTAATGTCGAATATGACTTGTGTGAAAATTTGGGGTCAATCAAATGTGATTTGATGGGTTTCAGCATCGGATATAGAAGTTGGAAATTTCAAAGTTCATAAAGCTTGAATTTGAGTGCGATTCGTAGTTTCGGGTTGTTTGATGTGATTTGAGGCCTCGAGCAGGTTTGTATTATGATTTGGAACAGGTTGGTCTGATTGGACGGGGTCCCGGGGGCCTCGGGTGGATTCCCGGTGGTTAACAAATCAAATTTGAAGTTGAAGAGGAGCTGAACTGCTGGTGTATGGTGCGACCGCACCTGCGAGGATTTGGATGCAGGTACGGACCGCAGGAGCGACTTTGGCGCCGCAGATGCGAGAATTGGGCTGGCTTGGCTGGGGCCGCAGGTGCATGGAATTTCCGCATCTGCGGAGGCGCATATGCGGATAATGGGGCGCAGATGTGGATCCAGCTGGAGAAGAAGGGAGCCGTAGGTGCGGGATATCGGGCGCACCTGCGGGCGCGCATGCTTGAGAAGGAGACAGGAGGTGCGGAATTCGGGCCTGGGCAAATTGTTTTTAAAGCGAGTATTTGCCATTTCTTCTCCTATTTTCTTTTGGTATGGGCGATTATGGGGAGCTTCAAGGGTATATTTTCTTCAGGGATCACAAGGTAAGTTATTCCAACTCGTTTCAAGTTAAACACATGGTTTAGCTTCGGATTTTAATGTAGCAAATTGTGAAAATTATGAAATTTGGACGAAAACCTAGAAATTGGTATTATGGATTTTTACCACGAATTTGAGCATAAAAATTAGAATAAATTGTATATTTAAGCTAGTACGACTATGGGTAGAGTTTATCTTCGAGAAATTTCAGAATCCGGCCACGTGGGCTCGAGGGCATTTTGGTCAACTTTTCGAGCGGAGTTGAGAACTTATATAATTTAAATTGTTACAAGTATTAGAGTGAATTTATATTGGTTTTCCCGTTATTTGTGTAGTTTTGGGGCGTTGTGCATCAATTAGAGTCGTCGGAAGGGCTTGGAAGTCGGTTATGGAATTTCGGAGAGTGGTAAGTCTCCTTTCTAACTTTGTGAGGGAGAATTGTCCCCATAGGTGAACTAATTAAATATGTGTTCTACTATTTGTGAGGGCTATGTACGCACGAGGTGACGGGAGTCCGTGCATAGCTACTATTATTCTTGTCCAGGTAGTTTAGGACCCTAAAGCCTGTTTTATTTGTCATAATTGTAATCTTATTGAAGAAATTTAAAATGATTAGATTATTATCAAATTTGGTAAATGAATTTTTGGAAAAAACTTAAATACTACATTTGTAACTATTAAAGAGAACTTTGTCATTTATTGGTAATTGCTTCTTCCGATGTAGACGGGGTGGACTGTTTGAATGTGTATGCCTATGTGTGACCGCTTCCCAATATATATTCCATGAGCGGAGTGATTCCTTCCACTACTCTCATGGGAGCGGGTCGTACGCCACGGCGGAATAGATGCATCTATGGTTCGAGCCGTTCGACCCTTCGGCAATGCATATTTTATTATTTTTGGTTCGGGCCGTTCGCCCCTTGGAATTTCCTACGCATTATATATACATATTAATAACTTGAACTGTTAAATTGTCTTATGGATGTAAATTTCTAAATGAAATGACGAAAACCGGAGAATTCATATATTTATGGAAACAATTGATCTTTCCTGTCATTATTTGTTATTTGATGTTAATAACCATGTTGATATCCTTCATCTATTATATTGTATCTACCTCTAGCATGTGTCAAAATAGACCTCTCATCACTATCTCTCTGAGGTTAGACTGGATACTTACTGAGTACACGTTGTTTCCGTACTCAAGCTACACTTGTTGTGCATTTTTATTGCACATGTACATTCATAGCTAGTGGCCCTACTTGACACGACGATGTGGCTGACTTGGAGACTTAGACGAGCTGCACCATCCGGAGACGACCTACGGCCGACAGAGTCTCCTTCATGTTGTATTTATATTTATTTTAAATTCCTTGTCCAATTTGTATTTTTTGGACAAGCTTTGTAGTATTTGTATAATTCTTAGAATTTGCTCATGCACTTGTGACACCAGGTTCAGGGATGTGTTTGGGATGTATTTTATTAAAATGAAATATTAATCCATCGTAGTTACTTGGTGGATTTTATTCAGTCATTATGAAATAAAGTGAAAGGTAATGATTTCAAAAAAGCTAAAACAAGAATTTCACTTAACCATTTAATGATTTGGCTTAACTAACAGTGGTGTCTGGCGCCATCACGACCTTATGGATTTTGGGTCGTGACAACTTGGTACCAGAGCACTAGGTTCCCTTAGGTTTCACGAGTCATGAACAAGTCTAGTAGAGTCTTGCGGATCAGTACGGAGACGTCTGTACTTATCTTCGAGAGGCTACATGGCTGTTAGAAGTACTTCCCTTCTTGATTCCTCATCGCGCGATTGGATTCCTTTGAGGCTTATGCCTATGTTTCTTTCTACTCAATCTTATACATCGTGAAGCGCCTGCTAAGAATTGAGGATTTGAGGAATTTTAATGGTGATACAGATGAGGTGCAGGGTGTTTCTCCCTGCGTGGTTGTTGGGCTATTGTCATCGCCTTGCGGAAGGATATTTGTCACGACCCCAAATCCTAACAGGCCGTGATGCCTATCGTGGAACTAGGCTAGCCAACCATCACATTACTATGCATTTGTTTGATTTTAAAAGTTCACAATGCAATAATAAACATCAACCATAATATATAATTAATTTATATAAGTCTTAGCGCCCCAAATAATCTAATAACTCTAAACAAAACCTCCCAAGACTGGAGTCAATAGTCATGAGCATCTAAGAAATTAAATCTAATTCTGCTAAACCATAATAAATGTCTACGAATCAATTGCTAATACTAATCAAGGAAGGGAAATGGAGAAGTTGTGGATGCTGAACAGCTACCTCGAAGTCCCGTGAAATGCCGCTATCGAACTGAATCAGCTACTGCTGCGAGCTAGTACCTGAATCTGTGCACAGAGGCACATGGAGTAATGATGAGTACGCCAACTCAGTAGTAATGAAAATAAATCAAAGTCTGAGAAAATATGAAGCACACAGTGCAGATACACAAATTCACAAAACCAGTAAAAACACCAAGTAGTATTCAATAAATACATGAGTTCGAAATCAGCTCCCAGAAATCCTTTGAAATAAGTGTAATATTAGTATGTCTCAGTAAAAACTAGTTTGAAAACGAAGTAAATCATAGTTCGAAAACTTAGTAAAATCATCATAAATCTGCCCCTCGGGCCAAAATCATTTCTTGTAACAGTTGCCCCTCATGCATTCTCTCAATCACTCAGTAACAGCCCCGCAGGCAATAATCATCACTCACTATCAATCATCACTCAGTAGGTACCTGCGCTCACTGGGGGTGTGTACAGACTCCGGAGGGGCTCCTACAACCCAAGCTCTATAACAACATAAGGCATGAAATCCTCCTAACAATATAGGCATGAAAGCCTCCTCATAATATAGGCCTGAAAGCCTCCTCCTCCACTGGCTAGCCTCTCCATTGAACTTTCACTGAAGCTATATTCTTGGACCTCAACTTTCTGACCTGACAATCAAAAATTGGTACTGGCTCTACCTCATATGACATATCGCCCTCGAGTTGAACTGTGCTGTCACGACCCAAATCCAAATTCAGGTCGCGATGGCGCCCAACAGCGGGGTTAGGCAAGCCGATATGAATTACACTAGGTGCACCCTTCCCATTTCATTTGAAGAATTAACAATTACCAGTTTTTTTTTAAACATCTAAATATAATACCAGCCTGATACGGGGGTAAAACTTAACAAAAGCCTGGTCAAGATAACATATACACATATGAACAGTCAAAAACCCCAAATATACAACAAGTGCGTGCCAGGAACTAGTGTCACGGGCAACTACTGAATATACAATGACCAAAATATATACATAGCCTCGGTCCGAATGAAATAGACAGAGAATAAACAAGGGAAACTTCAGGGTGCTGCCAGAATGTCGCCACGAAGAGCGCTCACCGTGAAGTCTAATCAACACCGGTCAGTATCTAGTGCCGGCCTGAAAATCATATGGACCAACCTCTGAACCTGCACAGTCAAGTGCAGAAAAGAAAAGGAAGTGCATCATGAGTACATAATAAAATATGTACCAAGTGAGTATCCCGTCTAAACTCGAAGGAGTAGTGACGAGAGGTCGACTAGATACTCACTAAGGTCCAGCATAATAATATGAAAATGAGGTATAGCTAAAGCAATAGGCATGTGAAGCAATAACAACAACTACATGAACACATAATGTAATGCAGATAGGAACCCTGGGTACCAATTTCTCTTATTCAACAATACCTGCGAACTCTGTCACATGTGATCCANATACGCCAACTCAGTAGTAATGAAAATAAATCAAAGTCTGAGAAAATATGAAGCACACAGTACAGATACACAAATTCACAAAACCAGTAAAAACACCAAGTAGTATTCAATAAATACATGAGTTCGAAATCAGCTCCCAGAAATCCTTTGAAATAAGTGTAATATCAGTATGTCTCAGTAAAAACTAGTTTGAAAACGAAGTAAATCATAGTTCGAAAACTTAGTAAAATCATCATAAATCTGCCCCTCGGGCCAAAATCATTTCTTGTAACAGTTGCCCCTCATGCATTCTCTCAATCACTCAGTAATAGCCCCGCGGGCAATAATCATCACTCACTATCAATCATCACTCAGTAGGTACCTGCGCTCACTGGGGGTGTGTACAGACTCCGGAGGGGCTCCTACAACCCAAGCGCTATAACAACATAAGGCATGAAATCCTCCTAACAATATAGGCATGAAAGCCTCCTCATAATATAGGCCTGAAAGCCTCCTCCTCCACTGGCTAGCCTCTCCATTGAACTTTCACTGAAGCTATATTCTTGGACCTCAACTTTCTGACCTGACAATCAAAAATTGCTACTGGCTCTACCTCATATGACATATCGCCTTCGAGTTGAACTGTGCTGTCACGACCCAAATCCAAATTCAGGTCGCGATGGCGCCCAACATCGGGGTTAGGCAAGCCGATATGAATTACAATAGGTGCACCCTTCCCATTTTATTTGTAGAATCAACAATTACCAGTTTTTTTAAACATCTAAATATAATACCAGCTTGATACAGGGGTAAAACTTAACAAAAGCCTGGTCAAGATAACATATACACATATGAACAGTCCAAAACCCCAAATATACATCAAGTGCGTGCCAGGAACTAGTGTCACGGGCAACTACTGAATATACAATGACCAAAATATATACATAGCCTCGGTCCGAATGAAATAGACAGAGAATAAACAAGGGAAACTTCAAGGTGCTGCCAGAATGTCGCCACGAAGAGCAGCTCACCGTGAAGTCTAATCAACACCGGTCAGTATCTAGTGCCGGCCTGAAAATCATATGGACCAACCTCTGAACCTGCACAGTCAAGTGCAGAAAAGAAAAGGAAGTGCATCATGAGTACATAATAAAATATGTACCAAGTGAGTATCCCGTCTAAACTCGAAGGAGTAGTGACGAGAGGTCGACTAGATACTCACTAAGGTCCAGCATAATAATATGAAAATGAGGTATAGCTAAAGCAATAGGCATGTGAAGCAATAACAACAAATACATGAACACATAATGTAATGCAGATAGGAACCCTGGGTACCAATTTCTCTTATTCAACAATACCTGCCAACTCTGTCACATGTGATCCAGACTCAAGTGTACATATACCGACACGGACAAGACTACCGGCCGGAGTCATAAGGTAGGTCATAAGGGCTGAGGTCATAAGCTCCTCACGGTCACGAATCCTACCTGCGACTCGTGTGCGGACTCGATAGTAATAAAGCTCCCCACGATCGCGCATCATACCCGCGACTCGTGTGCTGACTTGATAATAATAAATCTCCCCACGATAGCGCATCATACCTGCGACTCGTGTGCTGACTCGATAATAATAAATCTCCCCACGATCGCGCATCATACCTGCGACTCGTGTGCTGACTCGATAATAATAAAGCTCCCCATGATCGCGCATCATACCTGCGACTCGTGTGCTGACTCGATAATAATAAATTTCATATATAGGTACCTATGGGTACCGACTCAATCATGAACTCAACAGGATCGTATCAATATCATATCAGTGATAGACAATTAGGATTTACATCGTCATATTTCCATTTCACCCCTTTCATGACGTTTTAATAGTAAACACAGTTGATAATACATACAATGGTCCAAATAAGGCACATAATGGCATGCTCGTGAGTCCTACGGCTACCCGACATAGCAATATAGTCGCCACGTACGGACTCTCGTCACTTGGTACGTAAGTGGCCCCGATAATATGTACACATAGCAAGCAAGGAACCTACGGGGACATTTCCCCCTTACAAGTTTGGAAAGAAGACTCACCTCGACAAAAGCACTCCTCGGACCAAGGACCGGATCAAAGATGCGCCCGAATCTCCGAAACTGCCCTCGACGGCTCGCGACTAGCCAAACATGGTGTAATTGAATCAATTTAGGTTCCAGGAAGAAGAACTAACAAGAAATTCCAAAATATAGCATTCTTGAAGGTTTTCGAAATTTTGACCCCGGGCCCACGCGTTCGGATTTTGAAAATTCTTGAAGGAATGAATTACCCGAATCCTAAGGATCATAATTACATAATTTATTCAAGGATTCATGTCTAACAAGGGATAATTCACTAATTTATCCCAAAGCCCTAGGATTTCTTATCCAAATTTTATGATTTTTGATTCTTTTAGGAATTAAACCCGTTAAATTTCATGCATAATAGTGAAAAATAGAAGAGAATTACTTACCTCTACAGTGGGTGGTTGCGGGAGGTGTTCCTCAAACTTGGATGCTCTCTAATAGAGGTTAAATATGGATAAAGATGAAGATAACCCGTAATTGGACCTTTAAATAATGTCAAGAAAACCTTCACTGCGATCGTGGCATCAGGCCTGCGATCGCGGAGACTAACCTGCCAGATCACTGCGATCGCGGCTGGTTGTCTGCGATCGCGGAGAACAAATGGACCTGGCCACCAAGCGACACTATGCTATCGCATATATATATGTCTGCGATCGCGAAGAAGAACTCACCAAGCCAACATGACTCACTGCGATCGCGAGGGAGGGCTGCGATCGCGTATATGTGGAACCCAGACCTCTGCGATCACATAAGGGAAGCTGCGATCGCATAGAGAAATCTGCAGCCCAGCAGAAATCCTTCTCTGCGATCGCGGCCCTCCTTTCTGCGATCACAGAGAAGGAAACCAGATAGAAAATTTCTAGTTTTTCCAACTTAGCTCCCGGGGGTCTGAAACATACCCGAGCCCCTCGGGACCCCGTCCAAAAGCACCAGCAAGTATGTATTCATGATATGGACTCGCTCGAACTTCCAGAACATGAAAAACAACAACGGAACTCAAAATTCAACCCCAAAACCAAATTAATCAAACTTAAGAATTCTAGAATGTCATTACATTGCGCCGAACGGGTCTATACTACTCGGAATGACCCCAAATTTTGCAGACAAGTCATAAATGACTATACAGAACTATTCCCGGTCTCGGAATTCCATTCGGACCTCGATAGCATAAAATCACATCCCAACCCATATCTCAAATATAAGGATGTCCTGATTTCCATTTCGGGAGCCGAAATGCTCCCGGGTCATCAGAACCCCGAGCAAAACATACATCCAAGTCCCAAAATATCATACCGAGCTACTGGAGCTGTCAGAACTCGATTCCGAGGTTGTTTGCTCAAAGTGTTGACGAAGTCAAACTTGGCCAAATAGGCCAACCTTAAGGAACCAAGTGTTCCTAAACCACTCAAACCATTCCCAAATCCCAAACCACTCGCTCTCGCAAGTCATAAAGCACGAATGGCCTCTATGGAAGGTTTCATTTAAAGGAACGGGATCCTAAGACGCAAAACGACCGGCTGGGTCGTTACATTCTCCCCCTCTTAAACAAACGTTCGCCCTCGAACGGGTCTAGAATCGTACCTGGAGTGCTGAATAGTTGTGGATATCTCCTCCGCATGTACTGCTCGGACTCCCAAGTCGCCTCCTCAACTGGTTGGGCCCTCCACTGGACCTTTACTGCAGAAACTGACTTGGACCTCAGTTGGCGGTCCTCCTATCAATAATAGCAACTGGCTCCTCCTCGTAGCCCAAATTCACATCTAACTGAATCGTGTTGTAATCAACCACAGGCGAGAAGTCGGCATGATACCTCCGGAGCATGGATACGTGAAAAACCGGATGAACTCCTGATGAGGCTAGAGGTAAAGCAAGCTCATAAGCAACCTCTCTGACACGCCTCAATACCTCGAAAAGACCTATAAACCTGGGGCTCAACTTTCCCTTCTTCCCGAATCTCATAATGCCCTTCATCGGCGAAACCTTCAACATAACCTTATCTCTCTCCATGAATGCCACATCACGTGCCCGCTGATCTGCGTAGCTCTTCTTCCTAGACTGTGCTGTGCGGAGTCTCTCCTGAATGATCTTCACCCTATCCAAAGCATCTCTCACCATATCTGTGCCATATAACTTGGCCTCGCCAGGTTCAAACCACCCGATAGGAGAACGACATCGGCGACCATATAAAGCCTCAAATGGAGCCATCTCGATGCTGGACTGATAACTATTATTGTATGCAACCTCCGCCAAAGTCAAGAACTTGTCCCAGTGACCTCCAAAATCAATCACACAAGCCCTGAGCATATCCTCTAAAATCTGAACTGTACGCTCTGACTGGCCATCAGTCTGAGGGTGAAATGCTGAACTGAGGTCTATCTGAATGCCCATCTTACTGTGTAAAGCTCTCCAGAAGTGCGAAGTGAACTGAGGACCTCGATCTGATATAATAGACATCGGCACACCATGAAATCGGAAAATCTCTCGAATGTAAATTTGAGCCAGCCTCTCTGTAGTGTAAGTAGTAGCCACAAGAATGAAATGCGCCGATTTGGTCAATCTATCCACAATGACCCAAACCGTGTCAACCTTCTGCAAAGTCCGAGGCAACCCAACCACGAAGTCCATGGTGATGCGCTCCCTTTTCCACTGAGGAATGGGCATCTGCTGAAACAAGCCTCCTGGCCTCTGGTGTTCATACTTAACCTGCTGACAATTAAGACACTTGGCCACAAACTGGACAATTTCCTTCTTCATCCGCCTCCACCAGTAATGCTGCTTCAAATAACGATACATCTTCGTCGCTCCGAGATGAATAGAATACCGAGAACTGTGCGCCTCCGCTAGAATCCTCTCCCTCAGGCCATCAATATCAGGAACACACAATCAGCCCTGGAGTCTCAGAACACCATCCTCGTCCAAGGTAACCTCCTTGGCCCTATCCTGGACCAAGCTCCGCAAAACATGGATCATCAAACTGCCGAGCCTTAATCTCACCCAATAACGAAGACTGAGCAACCACATGAGCTAGAACTCGACGAGGCTCTGAAAGGTCCAAACTCACAAGGCAATTGGCCAAGTACTGAATATCCAATGCTAAAGGTCTCTCCTCAGCTGTAATGTAGATCAAACTACCCATACTCGTTTTCCTCCTGCTCAAAGCATCCGCTACTACATTCGCCTTGCCCGGGTGATACAAAATAGTGAGATCATAGTCGTTTAACAACTCAAGCCATCTCCGCTACCTCAAATTAAGGTCCCTCTGCTTAAGTAAGTACTGCAAACTGCGGTGGTCAGTGTAGACCTCACAGGACACGCCATACAAATAGTGCCGCCAAATCTTCAAAGCATGAACAATCGCCGCCAACTCTAAGTCGTGCAAAGGATAATTCTTCTCATGAACCTTCAGTTGGCGTGAAGCATATGCAATAAACCTGCCATCCTTCATCAACACACATCCCAACCCGACGCGTGAAGAGTCGCAATATACAATATACATCCCTGAATCAGAAGACAATGATAGAACTGGTGCTGAAGTCAATGCTGACTTGAGCTTCTGAAATCTTGACTCACAGTTGTCGGACCATAGAAACGTGGAATTCTTCTGAATCAATCTAGTCAATGGAGCTGCAATAGAGGAGAATTCCTCCACGAATCGACAGTAATAGCCTGCTAAACCCCAAAAACTCCTGATCTCTGAAGCTGAAGTAGGACGCGGCCAACTCTGAACTGCCTCAATCTTCTGTGGATCAACCTTGATACCCTCTCTGGATACCACATGTCCCAGAAATGCCACAGACTCTAACCAGAACTCGCACTTGGAGAACTAAGCATATAGCTTCTGCTCTCGCAAGGTCTGAAGCACAACTCTCAAATGTTGCTGTGCTCCCCAAGCTCCGAGAGTAGATCAATATGTCATCAGTGAAAACAATAACAAAGGAGTTGACAAACGGCCTGAACACCCTATTCATCAAGTCCATAAATGCATCTGAGGCATTAGTTAAACCAAAAGACATCACTAGAAACTCATAATGCCCATATCTAGTGCGAAATGCAGTCTTCGGAACATCAGAACTCGAATTTTCAACTGGTGATAACCCGATCTCAGGTCAATATTAGAGAACACACGAGCACCCTGCAACTGGTCAAAAAAATCATCAATGCGCGGCGGAGGATACTCGTTCTTGATGGTCACTTTATTCAACTGACGATAGTCAATGCACATCCGCATAGACCAATCCTTCTTCTTCACAAATAAGACTAGAGTACCCAACGATGACACACTCGGCCTGATAAACCCCTTGGACAACAATTCCTCAAGCTGCTCCTTCAACTCCTTTAGCTCCTTAGGAGCCATACGATAAGGGGGAATATAAATAGGCTGAGTATCTGGAGCCAAATCAATACAGAAGTCTATATCTCAATCTGGAGGCATGCTTGGAAGATCTGAAGGAAACACATCTGGAACTCTCGAACAACAGGCACTGAATCAATGGTCGGAGACCCGGCGGTGGTGTCCCGCACAAAAGCAAGATAAGCTAAGCAACCCTTCTCAACCATGTGTCGAGCCTTCATAAAAGAAATGACCCTTCTGAATGCACTAACTGAAGAACCCCTCCACTCTAACCCCGGCGACTCAGGCAGGGCTAAAGTAACTGTCTTGGAGTGGCAATCCAACACAGCATGATATGGAGACAGCCAATCCATGCCCAAAATCACCTCGAAATC
>ML433196.1:0-17890 GCA_005239525.1 Nicotiana knightiana
TCTAACGCCTGGCTAAGGCCAGGCTGGGTCAGGCTGTTTGGCTCTGTCGCCCGGCTATCGCCCGGGTGTCCCCTTTCGCGTATTTTTCGACGTATTTGCATCCGTTTAGCCCCGTTTCCATTTCCAATTCACCTACACATAAAATAAACCCCATTAGGCACATACGACGTGTATTTTATCATTAAAGCACATAAAATACAAGGTATATAATGCTTAAAATCATGAATTCTAGCCACGCATCAAGGGAATTCCATCTCGGATATTACATAAACACAAGTGACACAGTCACCAAGTATTGAGGAAAAAAGCCAATCCAGCCCCCACGGAGAAAATCCATCTCCGGAACATAATAACCACGGAGAAAATCCATCTCCGGAACATAATGCTCGGAAAAATCCATGTCCAGGAAAATCCATCCCTCAATATCTTTGCGCTCACTGGGGGTGTAAAGACTCTGGAGGGGCTCCTTTCAGCCCAAACACTATATCAAGCCAATGAAGGCATGATTCCAGGATCACTGCAGTGTGCAGTCCGACCTCATAACTGTCTCAAAACCAGGCTCCAAGCCTCACTTAGTCAGTACCTTCCAGTCTTACTCACCATGCTCTAACATATGAAAATCAGCCAAACCAATGATAATATAGAATAAACTAGCAACTTACGAGGCTGAGGCATGAAACATATACTATAACAGGACTGAGTCTATGAAAAAAATAATCACAGATAGAGACAACAATAATCGACCGTTCCGGTCTGAACATATCTGCATGAAGCCTTAACATTTATACTTAGCATGATTTCTATTTCGTTCAAGGTAATTACCACCTTCACAGTACAAATATCAACCTGAGATAACCATTAGACAGTGCCATGGGATAAGCCAGGCTACAAATATTCGGAGTACGCCCGCATGCCCGTCACTTGGCAAGTGCGTCACCTTAATTAACATCAAATATCAGATAGTTTGGGGTTTCTAACCCTCAGTTCCAAGCTTGGAAGCGTTACTTACCTTAAAACCGGCTAATACACTACTCCGCAGTGCCCTTGCCTCTAAATTCGGCCTCCGAGTGCTCCAAATCTACCAACAATCAGATGTATATCATTATAATATGCTAAGGAACTAATCCCAATCGAAATGTATAAAAAATACTCAAAAATTCCGAAATTGGTCAAACCCGACCCCCAGGCCCACGTCCCGAAATTCAGAAATTTTTATACCAAACTGTTCTTCATCATCTCACGAGTCCGTACATATAAAGAACACTAAATTCGGAGTCCAAATGACCCCTCAAATCACTATTTTAAAGATTCTTAATCCCAAGCCCCGATCTCCTAATTTACACTGATTTTCCCCTAATTTCCACCATAATTCCGACCTTTAATCACATATAAACGAGTTTAGTGTCCAAAAATCTTACCTTGGTGAAGAACTATCGAATCCCCTCTTCAAAACCCTTCCAAAAGTTTCAAACCCGGATGAAATATTGAGAAAATGGCTAAAATTCGCGAAGGCACGTTTTTATACCTTCTGCCCAGTGGGTCCGCACCTGCGACCACTTACACGCACCTGCGGAACTGCACATGCGGATCCCAGGTGCGCACCTGCGGAAAATCCCAAGAACTCTAATTCCGCACCTGCGATCGACCTCTTCGCACCTGCGGCCTCGCAGGTACGGCCAATACCTCGCACCTGCGGAAATCCCCTCACTTAGCAAACTTCCGCACCTGCGGTGCCACGTCCTCTCCTGCAGAACCACACCTGCGGCTCCCCATCCACAGGTGCAAAAACACCAGCAACATCAACATCAACAGTGACAAAACCATTCCAAACTCCCCGTTAACCATTCGAAACCATCTCGAGCCCCTCGAGACCCCAACCAAACATACCAGCGCATCATATATGACCATTCAAACTTAGTCGAGCCTCCGAAACATCAAACATAACATCAAAACCCCAAAAACACATCGAATTCAAGCCTATGAACTTTGAATTTTCTAAATTCCACCAACGATGTCGAAACTACCCAAAACAACTCCAATTGACCTAAAATTTTGCAGACATATCCAAAATGACATTACGAACCTGTTCCAACTGTCGGAATTCCATTCCGACCCCGATAGCCTATTTTCCACTGCCAACCGGAAATCACCAAAAACTAGCTTTCGCCAATTCAAGCCTAATTCTACACCAGACATCACAAAAATATTTCGAACACACTCCTAAGTCCTAAATCACCTAACGAAGCTATCAGAGCCACAAAATCCGTATTCCGAGGTTGTTTCCCAATAAGTCAACTCTCAATTGACTTTTCCCATTATAAGGCTATCTTTAAATACAAAGTTACTGAATTCCTATTTAACCATTCCGATTTCAAGCCTGTCGACTCTAACACATCAATAATAGAATAACCAATCCATGACAAGTCAATGACAACAATAAAAATGCAAGTTCTACGTAACGACAGACCGGGTCGTTACATTCTCCCCCACTTAAACATACGTTCGTCCTCGAACGTGCCTAGAGTTATTCCAACACCACCAAAAATTATTGTGTGACCTTCCATGCACATATTCGGAGGTGATCCCATGTCAACCTACCTCATCTACGTCCGATAACACAACATAACTGAAACTTCATTAGCAAATCCTGAGCCATAACCTTAAAACCAAGTTTCCACTTCTGAAATAATTTACAAGTTCAACTTTCCATGACTATAAGCTGAAATAGTCTGAACACGTTGTATCAAACCATATCCGTAACCCAAGATGAAATCACATAATATACCGCGTGGCTCAACCACTCATAGCGATAACTCCTAACCACAATAGCTGTTCAAATAACCCAATNACCTGATCAGTATCAATACCATCTAGAGCCATAACTTGTGCAACTTGTTCACTCAATAACCACATACCAAGAGTTCAATTCATTAAATAAAGAAGACTCGCACGAGAGGGCTATCCTTCCACTAACACTTACCATTACCACATCATACTAAAATCCTGATACACATCGTGAAACCATATCACACAAATCCGACACCAAGGATCATACCTCTACCTAANGTTATTCCAACACCACCAAAAATTATTGTGTGACCTTCCATGCACATATTCGGAGGTGATCCCATGTCAACCTACCTCATCTACGTCCGATAACACAACATAACTGAAACTTCATTAGCAAATCCTGAGCCATAACCTTAAAACCAAGTTTCCACTTCTGAAATAATTTACAAGTTCAACTTTCCATGACTATAAGCTGAAATAGTCTGAACACGTTGTATCAAACCATATCCGTAACCCAAGATGAAATCACATAATATACCGCGTGGCTCAACCACTCATAGCGATAACTCCTAACCACAATAGCTGTTCAAATAACCCAATACCGGTACATACCCTCTTATCAAACCATGCCTCGTTCTAACACTTCCATATACTGCCGATGATGAAAGAAACACGTATAACCCAGTAACTATTCACCTGATCAGTATCAATACCATCTAGAGCCATAACTTGTGCAACTTGTTCACTCAATAACCACATACCAAGAGTTCAATTCATTAAATAAAGAAGACTCGCACGAGAGGGCTATCCTGCCACTATCACTTACCATTACCACATCATACTAAAAGTCTGATACACATCGTGAAACCATATCACACAAATCCGACACCAAGGATCATACCTTTACCTAACCGAGCTGCAAAGAGTGATCCCGTCCAACCGTTGGGTCCCATGACACACTCCAAACCACCTTGCTCAAAATCAATAACCATGCAAAATTCGACATCAATTAATCAAAGTGAATTGCCATAATCACAGGAAATCGGACGATACCGTGCCACCCGAACCAGAAATAACATGACCAACACGTCTCAATCCTAATAAGCCCAATTAGGACCGCACCCTATGCACATACAACCAATGATCACAACTCCTCGAACATTGAAAGTTAACTCATAGATCACTCCAAATCACGAATAAGCTTAATGACAATCAAATGGTACATCCCTTAACAATAGCAATTTGGGTTCAACAATTTCGACTCAGAGTAGAACACACACCCATACTGGCCTGCCAATAATTATATTCTAAATCAACTCTGGTCATCCACAACAGGTAGATAACTCTCCAAAGGTTCATAATGACTTAATTATGACCTTTACTAACACCTGACTAGCTTTGCTCGCATCCTCGTAGTTCACAACTACAAAAGTAATTTGTTCATGAAAATTCCCAGTCTCAAAATCCATGAGGCGCCCCAATTACCATATCTGATCCAATTCCACCGCTTATATGTATAACACACTCCTAATACTTTATCATTCTACGAGGGATACCCCTATAATTCCTCTGTGTCACTAAGAAACCTTGAATATCAGCAGTCGATCCAACAAAAGAGCGTCGTAACACCAATGAAGCACCCTTATTCAAACACATTTCCTTGAACCCATTACTCTTTATGAATGTATACTCTCATCCAGCTACCCAATAATGGTATCCTTTACCTAATCATCTGAAACTGCCAGTTCTGGCCTTCCTTCCAGAACTGAACCGTGACCTCACATATGCCACTCTCCACCATACACAAAATACCGCATACGCCATGCAATCCTATGATAAAGATGAGAACTTCATGCTCCCTTCCTAGCCACAAACAACTACGTACTCAACTAGCCAAGAACTTCCCATTTGATCCCATCTAGAAACAAAATCACTATACATCACCTGGCCCTCACGCCCGTAGAAGTATACATCTCCAACCGTGGTAGAAACCATCAAGAACTCCCGAATCACACTTGTACAAAACCAAACTGTCAGGACTGAATCCTTCTAAATCAACCAAGCTACGCATGCCACCAAATTCCAAGAGAATTGCTAATAATCACCTATAACAACTCAGTACCTTATAAACACCTAAAGAACTACCATATCCCTTATTATCCCGATCCAACCTACTACCAAGCTGTCCTATTCATTCAAGTTCCTTCTGACTAACCTTCGAATTGATACTTCTCTTGCCATAATACCGCAATTCTCAATCCCGACTCACCGTACGAAACCCGGGCATAAAAATATATCATCTAAGGCTCATAGGCCACCGAATACTCCCTCAATTACCCCAAATGCACCACATTAGAAATACTTACCCTGAAGAGACTTCCTACGAATTTAAAGTCATTACCTTCACTTTCCTGATACTGATGGATAGAATTCATGATAATGCAAATACACCACAAGACTAGACACCTTTCCCGTAAATCTCAGTTCTAGCCCTTCTCACACCTTGAATATCCTCGATCGCTACATATAACCTTGAATCCGTCTGAACCATTTCGGAACGCCATTTACTCTACGAAATTTCAATTACACTAACCAAGTAAACAGAACGACCTGACCCCGCTTGCAATCCACATACTAGGAAAGTAATCCACACATTTGGAGCAACAATCAAGCTCATACACTGCACACACTAACCTTTAAAGTAAAACTCAATCATTCAATAAATTCCATTATCCGTAAGGTACATTACAACCTGTATCGAAGAATTTCCCGTTACTCGAGCCATTCCCAGACTCCACCTCTGCAGGGCAATAACTGATTCACCAACATACCTCGAACCGAAACCAATACAACACATAATTGTGTAATCAACTTATCAATAACGAACTCCCCCACTTGGCTCAAAGCCAAGGATCAAGACAAACAAGACCATGCCCACACATTATCACTGCCACCATGCTGTGGTGGGATTCAACTAAATTCTCCATAAGTTTATATGACCCAAACCATTTAACACTCAAATCAATTTCCAATCTCGCATCCAGCATTGTGATGGTCATGTCAACTCCCACAAGCGATCTAAACTCAAATTGCAACATGCATCATTTATTGATAGAGAGAACTTACTACAGATAAACATAAGGGTCACATACCTCAGGACAACCCGCAGGAGATACCCCTACCTGTTAAATATCAAAATCTTATCTCCCTATACACTTCCGAATATCATAGCTATCACACAATCACTATACCTTCCTACAGTAGAACACAACCACTGCCTGCCCTCGAGACATCCCATAAGCGGTATAAGAACCTGAAGCTGATGGTAATACTAACACTGGAGCTATGGTTCAGGAATTCTTGAGCTTCTGGAAGCTCTACTTACACTCGTCTGACCACATAGATACCTTCGCTGGACACCACGTGTCCTTAGAATGCTACTGAACTAAGCCAACAATTCACACTTGGAGAACTTCGCACAAAGCTTCTCCTCCCTATACCCTTGTAATACCATCATCAAATGACGAGTATGCTATCCCTGGCTATGAGAGTATGGCAGGATGCCATTAATAAATACAATACAAAGGGGTTATAAAACGACTGAATACACCGTCAACCAAATACATGAACGCTGCTGGGTCATCGGTCAACCCAAAAGACATCACCAGGAACTCATAACACAACAGAAAAATCTACTTCGCTCTACAACTAAGCCACACGAGAGGTCCTTCAATACACTCACAACTCGAAGCCATATTCTAATTCAATATAGATGTCAAATACTTAATGGTTCTTTCCACATTTCCCGCTAGTCCATTCTTGCCACAATCAAACAACCTAAACACATCTAACTATCAATCAAACTCACCACGTAGTCATCTAGTCACAAAGTTCCATCAATAAGGACACCCACGGACATATAAGTCCCTAATACATATGCTCACGCAAATGAAATCTCAGCACTCAAGCTACAGACAAAAATCTGGCATCAGGTCCTCCAGACTAGCCCCTAGCATGCTAAATTCACATCCCGATCATGGAAGTCACAAACCATCGGTGCACGGCTGATACCGAGCGCTCACGTGCGCGCTTGAATACATGAAAGGAGTTCAAATAATTACGCTTCAGGTTGAATCAATGGATTCGCACGACAAGAGTTCAAGAATGTGAGATTTTTTCTAAAGGTTCTGCAGCCTCTCAAAGATAAGTACAGACGTCTCCGTACCGATCCGCAAGACTCTACTAAACCTGCTCATGACTGGTAAGACCTATTTAACCTAGCGCTCTGATACCAACTTGTCACGACCCATTTTCGGAGTCGTGATAGCACCTGTCGTGGAACCAGGTAAGCCACCCATTTTATCTAACTAAATACAATTTCCCATATAATGCCCTTTTTAACAAGTCTGAAATCAATAATAATAATAATAAATACAATATTTTTGGGAAAACCAGTTTATAAAATTCAAAAGACACAAATCCTACTAACCCCGGATCCTGTGTCACACAGTCATGAGCTGCTAATACTTAATACAACCAAAAGAAATGACTGACATAGTCTGAAAATAAATGCGACAGGTAGAAAGGAAAAAGAAGACTCGATCACGGTCGCCAGCTGCTACCTCGTCAACTCTGATAAAACGGTTGTGCTCACTGACCCGAGCTGAATTCTGTTGTACCTGGATCTGCACACAAGGTGCAGGGGGTAACCTGAGTACACCAACTCAGTAGTAACAAAACCAAACTACGGCCTGAGAGGTAGTGACAGACTAAACCTCCGATAATTCAAACAACAGTATATAAATTGGACATGACAGTAATATGTCAGGAAATAAACACGATGCATCAAGATATGTCTATAAATCTGCATACTAGCATGAATGCATATAGAACCAAGAATGATGTATACTCAGTAATCGCTCTCTCATAAGGTGGTCCACTCAGTACTAGAATACGTCCTTCCTGCCCAGGGAAGTCCATCCCAGATATTACATAAACACAAGTGACGCAACCACCAAGTACTGAGGAAAAATGCCGATCCAGCCCCCACGGAGAAAATCCATCTCCGGAACATAATAACCACGGAGAAAATCCATCTCTAAAACATAATGCTCGGACAAATCCATGTCCAGGAAAATCCATCCCTCAATATCTGTGCGCTCACTGGGGGGGGTGTAAAGACTCCGGAGGGGCTCCTTTCAGCCCAAGCGCTATATCAAGCCAACGAAGGCATGATTCCAGGATCGCTGCGGCGTGCACTCTGACCTCATAACTGTCTCAAAACCAGGCTCCAAGCCTCACTCAGTCAGTACCTTCCAGTATCACTCACCATGTTCTAACATATGAAAATCAGCCCAAACCAATGATAATATAGAATAAACAAAGCAACTTACGAGACTGAGTCATGAAACATATACTATAACAGGACTGAGTACATGAAAACAATAATCATAGATAGAGACAACAATAATCGACAGTTCCAGTCTGAACATATCGGCGTGAAGCCTTAACATTTATACTTAGCGTGATTTCTATTTCATTCAAGGTAATTACCACCTTCACAGTACAAATATCAATATGAGATAACCATTAGACAGTGCCATGGGATAAGCCAGGCTACAAATATTTGGAGTACGCCCGCATGCCCGTCACTTGGCAAGTGCGTCACCTTAATTAACATCAAATATTAGATAGTTTGGGGTTTCGAACCCTCAGTTCCAAGTTTGGAAGCGTTACTTACCTCAAGACCGACTAATACACTACTCCGCAGTGCCCTTGCCTCTAAATTTGGCCTCCGAATGCTCCAAATCTACCAACAATCAGATGTATATCATTATAATATGCTAAGGAACTAATCCCAATCGTAATGTATAAAAAATACTCAAAAATTCCGAAATTGGTCAAACCCGACCACCGGGCCCGCGTCCCGAGATTCAAAATTTTTTATACCAAACTTTTCTTCATCATCTCACGAGTTCGTACATATAAAGAACACTAAATTCGGAGTCCAAATGACCCCTTAAATCACCATTTTAAAGATTCTTAATCCCAAGCCCTAATCACCCAATTTACACTGATTTTTCCCTAATTTCCACTATAATTCCGAAGTTTAATCACATATAAACGAGTTTAGAGTCCAAAAATCTTACCTTGGTGAAGAACTATCGAATCCCCTCTTCAAAACTCTTCCAAAAGCTTCAAACCCGGATGAAATATTGAGAAAATGACTAAAATTCGCGAAGGCACGTTTTTATACCTTCTGCCCAGTGGGTCTGCACCTGCGACCACTTACGCGCACCTGCAGAACCGCACGTGCGAATCCCAGATGCGCACCTGCGGAAAATCCCAAGAACTCTAATTCCGCACCTGCGATCGACCTCTCCGCACATGCGGCCTCGCAGGTGCAGCCAATACCTCGCACCTACGAAAATCCCCTCACTTAGCCAAATTCCGCACCTGCGGTGCTACGTACGCTTCTGCGGTGCCACGTCCGCTCCTGCAGAACCGCACCTGCGGCTCCCCATCCACAGGTGCGAAAACACCAGCAACAGTAACATCAGCAGTGACAAAACCATTCCAAACTCCCCGTTAGCCATCCGAAACCATCCTGAGCCCCTCGGGACCCCAACCAAACATACCAACGCATAATATATGATCATTCAAACTTAGTCGAGTCTCCGAAACATCAAACATAACATCAAAACCCCAAAAACAAATCGAATTCAAGCCTATGAACTTTGAATGTTCTAAATTCCACCAACGATGTCGAAACTACCCAAAACAACTCCGATTGACCTGAAATTTTGCAGACATATCAAAATGACATTACGAACCTGTTCCAACTGTTAGAATTCTATTCCGAGCCCGATAGCCTATTTTTCACTGCCAACGTTAAATCGCCAAAAACTAGCTTTCATCAATTCAAGCCTAATTCTACACCGTACATCACAAAAATATTCCGAACACACTCCTAAGTCTCAAATCACATAACGAAGCTATCCGAGCCACAAAATCCGCATTCCGATGTTGTTTCTCAATAAGTCAACTCTTAGTTGACTTTTCTCATTATAAGGCGATCTTTAAATACTAAGTTACTGAATTCCCATTTAACCATTCTGATTTCAAGCCTATCGACTCTAACACATCAATAATAGAATAACCAATCCATGACAAGTCAATGACAGGAATACAAATGCAAGTTCTAAGTAACGACAGACCGGGTCGTTACAAATAGTCGTTTATATAGTTTCATACGTTAAGGTTATACGTATCGGCCAATGGTAACTAAGTAATTCCACCGACTAAGGTTGTAGTAGTCATATGATCTATGATAATTACATCGATCATTGCGATCCATAGTAATATAATAGACGTTTATATAATTTCGTACATTAAGGTCATACGTATCGGCCAATGGCAACTAAGTAATTCCACCGACTAAGGTTGTAGTAGTCATATGAACTATGATAATTACATCGATCGTTGCAATTCGTAGTAATATAATAGCCGTTTATATAGTTTCATACGTTAAGGTCATACATATGACCTTATTTATATAATAGTAAATATATAATTATATATATATTTTTGGTTAATCTTAATTATAATAAAGGAAAATCATGATAATAAAATAAAAATCATGATAATAAAAGAAAAATCATATTTTTTGTATTCTAGCTTTTTTATTAGGAGGGAAAACAAGATGGCATCTTTGGAGTCAAATGTTAAATAAAATTTTTGGAGGGAAACAAAGTGAAAAGTAAAAATACATCGTTTGGAGGGAAATTGAAAGTTTTTACTCTTTATATATCTCTTAAACACAAGAACAACATATCTCCAACTCTCTAAGCAAAATAAATACTTTAAACAAGAATGTGGACAGATGGATCGAAGAAGAATTCTATCCATGATTTCGGATGAGAGTTCCCAAATCGTACATTAGGCATGATTATCTGGTAATTTTATTTTTTTAAAATTTTCATGATTTGTTAACTGTTTATTATCCCAACTAGCAATGAACCCTAAATACTGTCTTTACACTATGTTCTTGCAGTTTCTTCCAAAGAGTATATGTGGCTATTTTCCTCCTATTTCGGTTAACACAACTCTTCGATGTAATGGGAAGGAGTGGTATGTGACTCTCACAAGTGGTGTTCGGAGAAGACTCATCAATAGGTGGAAACAATTTGTTGTCGATAATAATATTAAGAAAGGGAATGTTGTTCTCTTTGAACTAGTTCAGGCTACATCAGGGGCTGTGATCTTCTCTGTTCAAGAGCTAGGATTAATTAATGCTTAGCTTGATAATTTCTCAGCTTTAGTTTTTTTTTTATTAATCCAGTCACTATCTTCATAATATTGTTTGTCTTTTTTCATTTATTAATGTTATATTTATTTATTTTAATAAGACTAAACCTAAACCTATATCCTAACCCCTAAACCCTAAACCTAAACCTGAACGAACCTACACCTACACCTAAACCTAAACAAGGATAAAATAATTTTACATGGATTAATCTAGACTTCTAAGATCAAGAATACTATATGGCAGAAGCGAAAAAAAAAATCCAACATCTGTGAATTGCATGTCACTATATGGCAGAATTTTTTTAAAAAATAAAAAATAAAATAAAAACCAAAATGTGTATAAGCGGATGGATAAAGACAAGTTCCTATAATTAATTTTAGTCATAGAGGAGAGTAATGGTTGCATGGAGGATTTTAATGGTGCATAGAGGAGTGAAATCGACTACTAGGGGAAGTGTAATGGTTGCATCAATGAGTGGAAGATGCTACTGGAAAGTGTAATGGATGAATAGTGGAGTGGAAGGGGATGCTATGGTGTGTTATATCCGCATTGGGAACTGTAATGGTTGCATAGGGTCTCTACAAATAGATAAGTCCTACCGGGAAGTGGAATAGTTTTTATAATTGCAAGATTACCATATAATTCTCCCTATATATTTCGGAAATTCGGAAATATGGCAGACCTACAAAGCTCAATCAAACTTAAACTTCTACTACAACTAAGCATAGCTATGGACAGGATTCCCACAAAGAAAGCAGTAGAACAACCACTACATGGTTCGCCAGTCAGTCACAATATTCTCTACCAAGATCTGAAGCATGACTTCACTAAGCTGAAGCGTGAGGTCAATGAACTGATCGAGAGGGTTGTACGTGATTCAAGTGTTGACTACTTGAAAGGTTGATGTTGGAAGAGCATCCTCTTACTCTCTCTATGCTATGCTTGACGATATGCCCGTACCCTCAGTCCAGAATGGTGCCAAGAGCAATTCAGTCATTGTCATCACTAGCGATACTGAATCCGTTTCCAAGACCTCCAAATCTCTTTCAGTTAACCAGAATATCGAGTAGTGTGTGTGTTTTGTTGGTTGCAAGTTTATCTACCTCCCTGACCTATGGTGTTGTTGCTTTTATTTTCCTGTTTTGCTGATGTTATCCTCAATTATCATATTAATCAATGAATTTTTATGTTTTTAATCTTTTTTTTCTTAATAATCACATTTGATTCAAGTTAACAAAACAATCATACTGTCTTCAATATTTCAACTGTTCTTTTATGCCTAGTGACATGAACGTAACATTTGTAAAGATTAATTTAAGTCCGTTAAAATTGGTCAATTTTTTTTCCAGAATTAATATTGTTGAACTTATGACACCAACCTTGGACAATAGGAAAATGTATTGACAATAAAAATGAAGATAGTTGAGTATTTGAAGATGCAATACTGAACTTATGAAGATATTTGATGAGTACTTGAAGATATATAATTGATTACTTATGACTCAAAGTAGTACGAATTAAACAGGTACAAAATGATAACACTTTGACAAATTAACACTTCCGTTCAATTCATAATATTTTTTTTTATATTTGATGAGTACTTGAAGATATATAATTGATTACTTATGAATCAACATAGTACGGATTAAAACAGTTGCAAAATGACAATACTTTGACAAATTAAAACTTCAGTTCAATTCATAATACTTTTTAAAAAAAAAAATGAACAATCAAATGAACAATTTTGAAATCTTCATCCCTACAAACATTCCAGCTAACAACACAGATGACATAACACTTTCTCTACTGTCACCTTCAACCCCAACATCACTTTCATCAACAAAAGAACTTGAAGATTGTTTTTCACTGGCAACATTTTCTTTTTGGAACTCATTGAATGTTGCTACTGCTTCATCATACGATTTGTAAGACTTGAAGATGCTTCCTTTGAAACCTATGACCATAGGAGCACACTCACACCAAGAGTTATATAATCCGAGTGTTTTACCACGGAATACCACATACACCTTCGACGATGCCGATATATTATTATCAGCTTGAGATCCATTTCTAAACTCTTTGAACGCTGCTATGGCTTCATCATACGTTTGAAGGACTTGAAGATGCTGTCCTTGACACCAATAACCATAGGAGCACACTGATGCCAATAGTTGTACAATCCAGGCCTCTTACCGCGAAACACTACATAAACCTTTGAAGCATTATTCCTCTTCCAGTGGTCCATTGCTTAATCTAACAATAAGAAAAGATAAGAGATGAAGAAGGAGAAAACAAATTAAAGATAGACATGTCAATGGGGGCTGTAAAAGCTTCTTGGTTGAAGCACTCTCTATTTAAGTGTTAGGGTTAGAAAGTATATAGTATTTTTTTTAGTTTAGTGATACAGTAATATAGAAATTGAAATACAATAATTTAATCGTATTTTTTTTAGTATACTATGCGTGTATTTTAGTGTATTGGTATAATACATGTATATGAGTATAAATTGCTTTATAAAAAATAGTGTAGCATGCATGTGAAAATGTGAAAGAAGCATGAGGAAGGTAAGATCATTAAACTAATGAGAGAGAATTAGAGGGAAAACAATAAAAAATACTAAAGGGTATATTTGGAAAACGAAAATGCCTAAATATCAATTATACCCTTAAAAACCGTGCGAAGTTACCATAATACCCCTAGTTGGGACGTTTTGGCCAAAACGAGTTTGGCCAAATATATTTTCCATTTGGCAAAATCTATGCCCAAATGGGTCGTAAGTTTGAGTTGTTTTTGAAGTTTTGTGAGTGATTTGAGTGAAAATATTATTTTTGAAGTTTTTTAAATTTTTGAAAATTTTAAAAATGTATTTTCAAGTGAAAATTGAAAATTTCATGAACAAACATTAATTTCGAAAAAAATAAATTTTTTTTGGAATTTTTTTTATTTTTTATTTTTTATTTTTTATGTCCAAACGGACTCTTACAGAAAGAAACTTTATTATAGGGTAAAGGCAAAAAGGAAACTTCTTTTACGGAAAAGGCAAAAAGGAAAAGAGAAGTGGAGAACAAAATTAGGAGGGAGGAGCAATATAATACTATAGGGTACACATGTGGAGGCACATGAAAGAAAGCAGCAAAGAGTAATCACCAAAACTTCTCTTTTCCAACGAGAAGCCAGGTATGCTTTAACGAGCTTCAAGAAACTTTTCATTATTATAATTATTACTGTAACGTATTCCTGTTTCATTCTTGTGTTCAAACAACTATGATTACACTTTAGCTAATCTTTACTCACTCAATCGATTTTAAAAATAGGATCAAACTGTTACTCGAAAAGTTGCTGTTTCTTTTTTGTTTATTTTTGTCTCCCTATCTGATCGTATGCTTTTGTAAACAGGTCCTCTCGGCAAACTTATACTCCCTCCGGTTGTGTCCAGTTTTCTTTTTTATTTTGGTTCAAAATAAGTATTCAGTTATATTATCAAGAAAAAATTCAATTTGTTTTTATTTTTTTACCCTTATGTGATTATCCCTAAAAAACTTTTCTCACTCCTCACTATAATTATGTGACCAATACTTTAATAAGGGTAGTTTAGTCATACTAGGTCTTTTTGCATAAGATTTAGTAGTTTCTTAATGAGCATGCTAAAAGAAAACTGGACACTTATTGTGAACCGAAGGGAGTATATGGTAAAATATGATATGCTAAGTAATTGCATAAGAGAATGACACGTGGAGTCGAAAGCAGGAGATAACTCGGTCACGATTTTTGAACCCCTCAAAGTGTTTGAACTCTTTCTTGCAACGATCCAGAGTTTGGTACATTTCTGCTACAATCATTGCAACAATAGTATATGTTTGTCCTTCGATCCCTTCCATTAAACCTTTGGTTACCATGGCTAACCTGGTGTGAATCCTGTCCCCTTGGCTTGGAAACTCTATTATAGTTAGAAAACAGATGATGAATACGAAAACCTTACGATGAGTCCAACCAGGGAGGTGATGGAGAATTTGTCATGAAAAATATGATAAGATTTGATGTGTCCATATCGTTCGTAGAGGAAGTCAAAGGGTATGTAGGACTTCTTCAAGCATGCCAAGTCATCATTCTTTCTCAGACCCATCATTTTCAGAAATCCCCTACGAGTGCGATTTTCTGGAACCAACAAACCGGGACTATCCCAGGGTAGTCCAGCGAATCCTCCTATTTCTCCTAGAGAGGAGTCATTTCTATATTTCTAAAACGGAATACAACCCTTTCTCCGTCCTAGAACATGGTAGCAGCCTCGATCAACATGTTATTTGGCTGGATGTCTAATAAGTAGGGTAAGTTTCCGAGAACCCTTTTCACGTGATTTTTGTCGCTTGGCGAAAGGTTTTTGTTTAACCAAAGAATTAGACTCTTTGATTAAAGATTATTTTTAAGATGAACACGGGTTACTGATAATCAAGGAAATGGAGAAAAATGAATAACAGACAATATTGCAGAAATATAGAAAAGCGAAGTCAATTATATTAGAGAATCAGATGCCCTTACAACCTGTATTCCCCTCCCTTATATAGGAGATTCCTATAATGTACAACTCTTGCTATGGTTGCTCTAATGACTAATTATGACATTAATGAGACATTACAAAGGATAACGGTAATTGGGGTATGGTTACATATCGTTCGAGTAATCAATTGTAGGTCTTTGAATCTGCCCGTAGCTTTGTCTAGATTCATTCTAACCGTGCCTCTCTCCTATTTTGATCAAGTTGATTTTCCCGTGGCTGATAAGCTCGAGGTTTTACCGAATCGTGCCTCTTTGTACCGTACCTCTTCAAAGAATCACATCTAGCTGTCGCGTTTTCCTGTGTTCACGTGACTGGCTGAGTTGTCAAAAACTGGCTTACGTGTGAAACTCTTTTTTACCAATACAGATAGTCCCCCCACTTACCATATATTTAACGATTAATATTTGGTAAGTGGATATCCATTTATGGCGGGAATATTTTGCCGCCGCTTTTCCTCGAATCATTGTATCCTTCTCTGCACCATAGGCGTCGTTTGTCACTTCCATTTAATGCTCATACCACGTGTGTATTGGTAAAAAAGAGTTTCGCACGTAAGCCAGCTTTTGACAACTCAGCCAGTCACGTGGACACAGGAAAATGCGATAGCTGGATGTGGTTCTCTGAAGAGGTACGGTACAAAGAGGCACGGTTCAGTAAACCCACGAACTTATCAGCCACGAGAAACTCAACTTGATCAAAACGGGAGAGAGGCACGGTCAGAATGAATCTAGGCAAAGCTATGGGCAAATTCAAGAACTCGCAATTGATTACTCGAACGTTATGTAACCGAACCCCAATTACCATTATCCTTTGTAACGCCTTATTAATGTCATAATTAGTCATTAATGAGTAACCATAGCAAGTGTCGTACATTATAAGAATCTCCTATATAAGGGAGGGGGATACAACTTGTAAAGGCATCTGATTCTCAAATACAATCAACTTCGATTTTCTATATTTCTGCAATATTGTCTATTATTCATTTTTCTCCATTACCTTGATTATCAGTAACCAGTATTCATCTTAAATAAACTTTAGTCAAAGGGTCTAATTCTTTGGTTAAATAAATTGGTTCCGTTGCCAGGGATCTGATAATCTTTGTTTACTTTTCAAGTGATATCCTCTGAATCATGTCAAGCCCCAATGACAACAACCAGCAAAGGAGTGGAACCCCAGTTCCATCGCTTCAGGAACCCCACGTGGTTCGAGGGAACAATCCCCAAAAAGATCCAATAACAACAATGGTGATAATGATCAAACTGTGGAACAATAACGTGTAAAGCAAATGATTGCAGAGTATGTGAGCCAAGCTTTGCAAGAATTTGCGAGAGGATTACCGGCAACGTTACCTACACCGCCGACGCCACCCCCAATAACTCCATCACCATGGAAAATCCTCAATCTGGGTTGGCAAACTCAGGAAGAGGAGATAATCCTATTGAATATCTCAAAACGAGACCAGGTATATCTAATAACTCAGAATTATAAAATTTACTGCTAACCATGCAGAAACAGATAAAGGAGCAGAACCATCGCATCGAACAAATTCCTGGAGTACCACCTATCATCAAAGGCATCGATGTTGATAGATATTCTCAGCAACCTCTGAAACCAAGTGCGGCCCTCTTGCCTATAACCAAGAAGTTTAAAATGCCTGACGTTCCCAAATATGATGGAACAACTGACCCACGTGACCATGTGACTGCTTTCACTATTGGGGTAAAAGGCAACGACTTAACGAAACCAGAGATTGAATCAGTCCTTGTCAAAAAGTTTGGGGAAACACTTACCAAAGGGGCCCTAACCTGGTATTCTCTTCTCCTTGAAAATTCTATTGACTCTTTTGCTGAGCTTGCAGATTCGTTTATAAAAGCACATTCTGGTGCACAAAAAGTTGAGAAGAGAATGGAAGACATATTCAAAATAAAACAAGGAGACACGGAACTACTCCGTGAGTTTGTAGACAGGTTTCAACGAGAAAGAATGCAGTTACCCAGGGTGCCTGATAATTGGGCAGCCATGGCATTTGCAAGCAACCTAAACGATAAAAGCTCAGAAGCCACGAGACAACTTAAGGAAAGTTTAAGAGAATTCCCCGCTACAACATGGAACGATGTATATAACAGGTACAATACTAAACTCAGAATAGAAGAAGATATCATTGCTCGTTCGAGAGATGAAGATCATTCCAGATCCAGACGTCCTGAATCAGATAGAAGATCAGGTAAAAATAGGTA
>ML433196.1:23303-46320 GCA_005239525.1 Nicotiana knightiana
TACATTGTGGTGCCCCTAAGTTGTCATTTGGGGACTTAAAGGAAATCCAAATTTACCCCTGATGGGACTGGGGGTAACCACCAATTGATACAAAGAAAAAAAGAGAGGGATAAACCAACTAAATATTTTCAAGAGAGGGGTTGAATTCAGTGGCAGAAGGAGCGGGAGAAACTGGGGATGAAAAGGCATGAGCGGCTAGAGTCTCACCATCAGGTAAAGAGAGGTTATGACCTTGTTGAGCCTTCTCTATGGCTTCCTTAGTTTTGGCTATTTCAGCACTAAGGTTAAAACCCTCTTGACTCATTTCCATCAATGTGTCAAGGCGAGAATTCATATACGCCCAGCTCACATCGACAGTAGCCACCTCTTCCAAATCTTTATAATCCTTTGCCCACACTTGAAGCTCAGCTCTCAATCCATCCTTCTCCGCCTCCGCAGCTTCATGGGCAGCCCTTAATGGAACAATCGACTCCTCTAAAGTTTGAGCTTTGTCTAAATCCCTACGGATATCTTCTTTAGTACGGGTGAGTGATTGCACGAGCTCACCTGAGTATTCCTCCTTCTACCCTGACAAGTTCTTCAAGTATCTAATCTCCTCTGAGGCACGGGACAGCTGTTCCGCGAACGAAGACTCCAGAACACTCTTATATTTATCAACCTGGCTGCAAGAAGCTCTCTCCACTGCCAATTCTGCTGCCATGAGTCTCATCTTCCGCTTTAAGGTACTCCTTTCCTCTTCTAAAGCATCCATGTCAATCCTTAGGCTATTATACTGTGCTCTCCATTTATCAACATCGTCCTGTAACTCTCTTGTCTCTTGGTCCATGTTTGAAATCCTCTTCATAAGCTCCATGCCTATAAGGTTAATCTACAAGAAATAAACCAGTCAGATATGATAAATTTCATATACAAGAGCGAAAGAAGATAACTTGCATCATACCTTCAAAGAAGTATGCACGACCTCATTGGCCCATGTAAGAGCACCGTGGCTGGCTAGTTTTGCTTTCTCAGAGGGACCTATCAAAGGCCTGAGCCACACTTCGGGCTCACCCGTTTTCTTGAAAATATTCCCCTTAGCTGGAACCTCTATTACCACCGGCCGCATCTCTCTGCTAGAAGACCCTACTTCCCTAACGGAAGGAATGGAAGCAGGCAGAGATGGAACAACAACAGGCACGGAAGGTTGAGGAGCCGGAGAAGCCAAGGGCAAAGCAGCAGGCACAGAGAGTTGAAGAGTTGAAGAAGTTACGAGCAAAGCAACAACAGAAGTTGAATAGCCAAAGGAACAGACGAAATAACTTCTCTCAAAGAAGCAGGAAAGACAACAACTAAAGGGATGTCGTCAGGAGCAAGATCAATACCCTCGTGAATAGGGGAATGAGAAACATCATCAACGACAGGGGGCTCAATCACAGACACGGAAGGCAAGGTTAAGGCTGTAAGCTCATCATCTAAAACCATTCGCCTTCTCCGTGGCCTGTGCACTAAATCACCCTCTTCTTCTTCTTCTTCTTCTTCTTCTTCTTCTTCTTCTTCTTCTTTTTCTTCTTCTTCTTCTACAGAACGAGACTCACTTATCTTCCTCTTCGAGGAAGATGAACCAACAATAATTTCCTAGGCCTGAGCCAAAGACATCTTCGGGATAGATGAAGCAGACACCCCACGAGCAGAGAACCCTATTAAAAGGGAAAAAAGTTAAACGCGAAAAAAAAAGAGAGAGACTCGAGTAAGGAAAGAAGCAAGAACTTCACTTACCGTGGGTCTTTCCTTGCCAACCATACCTCCCAGCGCGGTACTTCCAAGATCTTTCTTCTGAAGGAGAAACATACAACAATTTTTCTACCCAATCGCGAATACCAGAGACATTCTCAACAGTTATCATGATTGCTGAGAGAAGAAGAAACAAATACGGTGTTAATAAAACATCTCAAGTCAAAACGAGGAAAAGTAAATAAATGTGAGCTAAAGCATACTCACGTTCGCGATTCCACTTCTCAGGGAAGGGAAGATTTTCTTCACCCACTAACCCAACAGTGGGTACAACAACATACCGAAGGTACCAACCCCTATCCTTATCATCTCCAGGGTTACCAACACCCTTTTGCTTCTAGCAGTCAGAGTAAAAACCCCTTCACGAAATAAGGTAGGGGAGTATAGGTGAATAAGATGGTTGAAGGTAAAAGGAACTGAGGCTAAAGAATCCAAACTCCTAAGGCATGCGACAACTCGCCACACAAGCAGGCCAACTTGTCCTAAGCAGATATTGAGAAAATGGCAAAATTCAATTATAACTGGGTCAATGGGGGGTCTAAACCCTAAAGTGAAAGGATACATATAAACAAAAGAATATCCCATCTTATAAGACGTTATTATTTGATTACTATGCGGAATATAGACAGGAAATTCAGACCTCCAAAAGCACTCCCTACGAACAAGGGAAATCTGACCCCCAGTTATAAGGGTTAGATATCTTTCGACACTATCAACAGAAGAAGATTGATCTACAAGAACTTGACTATACCCTATCAAAAACAAACTAAACAGGGACAATTTCATCGACTCCAGGCTCACGAAGGCGTTCGTCTCTACCTCTAGACAAAGACTGAGAAACCCTAAATCTCGGAGAAACTGGAGATCTAGTGGAAGGAGGAGGAATTATTTGAGAAGAAGAGGAGCCCCTCGAAGGAGTGGATCCTAGAATTCTAAGTCTACCACCCCTCCGACTCCTAGTCAGAGCAGAAGATGGCGTTAAACTTTCAAGATCTAATACTCTTTGAGGTTGGTTTGAAGAAGACATGTTTACAAAGGCAAAGAAGAAAGTTCTTTACAAAAGACAAAGTTAGAAAAGTGTTTCGTGGAATCAAAGAAAAGAAGAAAGGTATTTATACTTGAGGACAACCGTCAAACATGGGAAAAAAAGAAAAATAATGATGAAAAGTCATTATTTCTGCCATAAATGAATATTCCCGCCATAAATGAATATTCCTGCCAAAATCCGAAAATGACACGCGGCAAAATATTCCCACCATAAATGAATATCCACTTACCAATTATTAATCGTTAAATATATGGTAAGTAGGGGGACTATCTGTATTGGTAAAAAAGAGTTTCACACGTAAGCCAACTTTTGACAACTCACTCAGTCACGTGGACACAGGAAAACGCGACAGCTGCATGTGATTCTCTGAAGAGGTACGGTACAAAGAGGCACGGTTCAGTAAACCCACGAACTTATCATCCATGAGAAACTCAACTTGATCAAAACGGGGGAGAGGCATAGTGAGAATGAATCTAGACAAAGCTACGGGCAGATTCAAGGACCCACAATTGATTACTCGAACGTTATGTAACCGAACCCCAATTACCGTTATCCTTTGTAATGCCTCATTAATGTC
Organism: Nicotiana knightiana; assembly: GCA_005239525.1. Classification (NCBI taxonomy): domain Eukaryota; kingdom Viridiplantae; phylum Streptophyta; class Magnoliopsida; order Solanales; family Solanaceae; genus Nicotiana; species Nicotiana knightiana. The sequence goes on from ML433196.1 coordinate 26,699, forward strand.
ATAATTAGTCATTAATGAGTAACCATAGCAAGAGTCATACGTTATAAGAATCTCCTATATAAGAGAGGGGAATACAACTTGTAAAGGCATCTGATTCTCAAATACAATCAACTTCGATTTTCTATATTTCTGCAATATTGTCTATTATTCATTTTTCTCCATTACCTTGATTATCAGTAACCCGTATTCATCTTAAAAATAAGCTTTAGTCAAAGGGNTGTCCTTTTTGGATTGGTTCTGCATTTACTCGGCACCTTTCAGGGCTTTTTGCGGCTGTGCCAATCCCGAAGTGACATCTTCACTTATGACTTTTCATCATTATTTTTCTTTTTTCCCAATATTTGACGGTTTTCCTCAAGTATAAATACCTTTATTCTTTTCTTTTCTTCCACGAAGCACTTTTCTAACTTTGTCTTTTGTAAAGAACTTTCTTCCTTGCCTTTGTAAGCATGTCTTCTTCAAATCAACCTCAAAGAGTATTAGATCTTGAAAGTTTAACGCCATCTTCTACTCCGACTAGGAGTCGGAGGGGTGGTAGACTTAGAAGTCTAGGATCCACTCCTTCGAGGGGCTCTTCTTCTTCTTAGATAGTTCTTTCTCCTTCCACTAGATCTCTAGTTTCTCCAAGGTTTATGGTTTCTCGGTCTTTGTCTAGAGGTAGAGGCGAACGCCTTCGTGAACCAAGAGTTGATGAAATTGTCCCTGCTAAGTTTATTTTTGCTAGGGATAGTCAAGTTCTTGTAGACCAATCTTCTTCTCTTGAAAGTGTCGAAAGATATTCAACCCTTATAACTGAGGGTTAGATTTCCCTTGTTCGTAGGGAGTGCTTTTGGAGGTTTGAATTCCCTGTCTATATTCCGAATAGTAATCAAAGAATAACGTCTTACAAGATGGGATATTCTTTTGTTTATACGTACCCTTTCACTCTATGGTTTAGACCCCCCATTGACCCAGTCATTATTGAGTTCTGCCGTTTTTTCAATATCTGCTTAGGACAAGTTGGTCCGCTTGTGTGGCGAGTTGTCGCATGTCTTAGGAGTTTGGCTTCTTTAGCCTCGGTTCCTTTTACTTTCAACCATCTTATTCATCTCTAGTATCCTACCTTATTTCATGAAGGGGTTTTTACTTTGACTGCTAGAAGAAACAGAGTGCTGGTAACCCCTGGAGATGATAAGGATAGGGGTTGGTACCTCCGGTATGTTGTTGTACCCACTGTTGGTTTAGTGGGTGAAGAAAATCTTCCCTTCCCTGAGAAGTGGAATTGCGCATGTGAGTATGCTTTAGCTCACATTTATTTACTTTTTCTCGTTTTGACTTGAGATGTTTATTAACACCGTATCTGTTTCTTCTTCTCTCAGTAATCATGAATACTGTTGAGAATGTCTCCGGTATTCGCGATTGGGTAGAAAAATTGTTGTCCGTTGCTCCTTTAGAAGAGAGATCTTGGAAGTACCTCGCTGGGAGGTATGGTTGGCATGTAAAGACCCACGGTAAGTGAAGCTCTTGTTCTTGCTTCTTTCCTTACTCGACTCTCTTATTTCCTTGTTGTTTAACTTTTTCCCTTTTAATAGGGTTCTCCTCTTGGGTGTCTGCTTCATCTATCCCGTAGATGTCTTTGGCTCAGGCCCAAGAAACTATCTTTGGTTCGTCTTCCTTGAAGAGGAAGATTTCTGAGTCTCGTTCCATAGAAGAAGAAGAAGAAGGTGCTCTAGTGCACAGGCCACAGAGAAGGTGGGTGGTTTCAGATGATGAGCTTACACCCTTAACCTTGCCTTCCGTGTCTGTAGTTAAGCCCTCTGTCCTTGATGATGTTTCACATTCCCTTATTCATGAGGGTGTTGACCTTGCTCCTGACGGTGTCCCTTTGGCTGCTGTCTTTCCTGCTTCTTTGAGAGAAGTTGTCTCGTCTATTCCTTTGCCTATTTCGGCTTCTGCTGTTACTTTGCCCGTAACTTCCTCGGCTCTTCAACCCTCCGTGCCTGCTGCTTTTCCCATGGCTTCTCCAGCTCCTCAACCCTCTGTTCCTGTTGCTGTTCCATCTCTGCCTGCTTCCATGCCTTCCGTTAGTGAAGTAGGGTCTTCCAGCAGAGAGATGCGGCAGGTGGTAATAGAGGTTCCAGCTGAGGGGAATCTTTTCAAGAAAACGGGTGAGCCCGAAGTGTGGCTCAAGCCTTTCATAGGTCCCTCTGAGAAAGCAAAGCTAGCCAGCCATGATGCTCTTACATTGTCCAATGAGGTCGTGCATACTTCTTTGAATATATGATGCAAGTTATCTTTTTTCACTCTTGTATATGAAATTTACCATATCTGACTGGTTTATTTCTTGTAGATTAACCTTATAGGCATGGAGCTTATGAAGAGGATTTCAAACATGGACCAAGAGCCCTCGTCACTTTGTACGTACGTAGCCCCCATAAATTATCACATATAGCATTTAAATCACCTAGGGGGGACAATTCCCCCTTACAAGGTTAGAAAGGAGACTCACCTTGCGTCGAAATTACTACCCGGACCGAGAATGCGCCCGAAACTCCGAACTCTACACCCGAGGACTTGAAACTAGCCAAATATTATACAAATACATTAATTTATATTCAAAGCATGGAATTCTCCTATTACTTAGACAAATTCACCATTCTTGAAGAAAATCTAAAATCCGACCCCGGCCCGCATGCTCAGATTCCAATGATTCTCGAAGGAAACACTCACCCAAAGACTAGGGATCATTAATACATGATTTCTACTTGATTTCATAGCTAATTCACGGGTAAATTCTCAAATTATCGAAAGCCCTAGGTTACTATCCAATTCTTGATTTTTCACCAACAACCATTTCAGCTGGTTTTTGGCCTCGTGTGGTGTCCGGGAGGCACCTGGGCCCACTCGAGCCCCCGTCCAAATGTACCGACAAGTCCCAAATCATAATACAGACTCGCTCGAGCCTTCGGAACACCCAAAACAACACTAAAACTCAAAATCACACCTCAAACACCCCAAGAACCAAACTTAGGAACTTTAAGTTTTCTAGACTTCGCTAACAACGCGCCGAACCGACCTGTACTACTCGGAATGTCACCAAATTTTGCAAGCAAGTCATAAATGATATAACTGAACTATTCCTGCTCTCGGAATTCCGTTCAGACCTCGATAACATAAAAACATGTCCCAAACCACAATAGGAACTTAAGGAACTTCTTATTTCAATATTGGGCGCCGAAATGCTCCTGGGCCATCAGAAACCCATTCCGAACATACGCCCAGGTCCTAAATCATCATACGAAGCTACCGGAACCGACGAAACTCGATTTCGATGTAGTTTACCTAAAATGTCGACCGAAGTCAAACTTGGCCTTAAAGGCCAACCATAAGGAACCAAATGTTCCTATAGCACTCTAAACACCTCCGAATCCCGGACCACCAGTCCCTGCAAGTCATAAATCATAATAAGTCACTATGGGAAGTTTTATTTAGGGGAACGGGATCCGATAACGCAAAGCGACCGGTCGGGTCGTTACATTCTCCACCTCTTGAACAAATGTTCGTCCTCGAATGGGTCTAGAATCATACCTGGAGTACTTAATAAGTGTGGATATCTGCTCCGCATGTCCTCCTCGGACTCCCAGGTCGCCTCCTCAACTGGTTGGCCCTTCCACTGGACCCTTACGGCAAAAACTCTCTTGGACCTTAATTGGCGGTGCTGTCTATCAATAATAGCAACTGACTCCTCCTCGTAGCCCAACCTCTCATCCAACTTAATAGTGCTGAGATCAACCACGTGAGAGATGTCGGTGTGGTACCTCCGGAGCATGGATACATGAAAAACTGGATGAAATCCTGATAAACTGGGAGGCAAGGCCAGCTCATAAGCTTCCTCCCCAACTCGCCTCAACACCTCGAAGGGACCTATAAACCTCAGGCTCAACTTTCCCTTCTTCCCAAACCTCATAATACCCTTCATAGGAAAGACTTTCAACAGGACCCTATCTCCCTCTATAAATGATACATCACACGCTCTCTGATCCGCGTAACTCTTCTATCTAGACTGTGTTGTGCGGAACCTCTCCTGAATCAACTTCACTCTCTCCAAAGCATCCCTTACCAGGTCGGTGCCATATAACTTAGCCTCGCCAGGATCAAATCACCCGATAGGAGAACGACATCGCCGACCATACAAGGCCTCAAATGGTGCCATCTAAATGCTGGACTGATAACTATTATTGTAAGAAAACTCGGCCAAAGGCAAGAACTGGTCCCACTAACCTCCGAAGTCAATCACACATGCCCTGAGCATGTCCTCCAATATCTGAATTGTACGCTCCGATTGACCATCAGTCTGAGGGTGAAATGCCGTGCTGAGATCTATCTGGGTACCCATCTCACTATGCAATGCACTCCAGAAGTGCGAGGTGAACTGAGGACCTCGATCTGATATAATGGACACTGACACACCATGCAACCAGACTATCTCCCGAATGTAGATCTGGGCCAACCTCTCAGAAGTATAAGTTGTAGCCACCGGAGTGAAATGCGCCGATTTGGTCAATCTATCCACAATGACCCAAACTGCGTCTACCTTCCGCAACCCAACCACGAAGTCCATAGTGATGTGCTCCCATTTCCACTCAGGAATGGACATCTGCTGAAGTAAACCTCCTGGCCTCTGGTGCTCGTACTTCACCTACTAGCAATTAAGGCACCTAGTCACATACTCCATAATGTCCTTCTTCATCCGCCTCCACCAGTAATGCTTCTTCAAGTCACGATACATCTTCATAGCACTAGGATGAACAGAATATCGAGAACTGTGTGCCTTCTCTAGAATCCTATCCCTCAGGCCATCAACATTAGGAACACATAAGCGGCCCTGAATTCTTAGAACGCCATCCTTGCCAATAGTAGCCTCCTTGTCGCTACCCTGAACCAATGTCTCCCGAAGCTCTGCTAAGCACGGGTCATAGAACTGCAGGGCCATAATCTCCCCCAATAACGAAGACTAAGCAACCACATGTGCTAAAACTCGACGAGGCTCTGAAAGGTATAATCTCACCAGGCGATTGGCCAAGGACTGAATGTCCAAGGCTAGAGGTCTCTCCTCTGCTGCAATATAAGCCAAGCTACCCATACTCTCCGCCTTCCTGCTCAAAGCATCTGCTACCACATTTGCCTTGCCCGAGTGATAAAGAATGGTGATATCATAATCTTTCAACAACTCAAGCCATCTGCGCTGCCTCAAATTTAGATCCTTTTGCTTGAACAAGTGCTGCAAGCTATGGTGGTCTGTATAAACCTCACAGGACACTCCATACCAGTAGTGCCTCCAAATCTTAAGAGCATGAACAATCACCGCCTACTCCAAATCGTGCATAGGGTAATTCTTCTCATGTACCTTCAGTTGGCATGAAGCATAAGCAATAACTCTCCCCTCCTGCATCAATACACACCCCAAGCCAACGCACGAAGTGTCGCAATATACTGTATACATCCCAGAACCGGAAGGCAATACTAGAACTGGTGCTGAGGTCAATGCTGTCTTGAGCTTCTGAAAGCTCGCCTCACACTCATCAGACCATTGAAACGGGGCATTCTTCTGAGTCAATCTAGTCAATGGAGCTGCAATAGAAGAGAACCCCTCTACAAATCAGCGATAATAGCTTGCTAGGCCCAAAAGCTCCTGATCTCTATAGCTGAAGTAGGACGCGACAAACTCTGAACTGCCTCGATCTTCTGAGGATCAACCTTGATACCCTCTCCGCATACCACATGTCCCAAGAATGCCACAAAATCCAACCAAAACTCACACTTGGAGAACTTAGCATATAACTTCTATTCCCGCAAAGTCTGGAGCACAACTCTCAGATGCTGCTCGTGCTCCCCCAGGCTACGTGAGTAAATCAAAATGTCATCAATGAAGACAATGACAAAGGAATCAATATACGGCCTGAACACCCTATTCATCAAGTCCATGAATGCCGTTGGAGCATTAGTCAAACCAAAGGACATCACCAGGAACTCATAATGGCCATATCTCGTACGGAAAGCAGTCTTCGGAACATCTAAAACCTGAATCCTCAACTGATGATACCCCGATCTCAAATCAATCTTAGAAAACACGCGAGCACCCTGCAGCTAGTCAAACAAATCATCGGTGCGCGGAAAAGGATACTTGTTCTTAATGGTAACCTTGTTCAACTGGCGGTAATCAATACTCATCCGCATAGACCCATCCTTCTTCTTCACAAATAGAACTGGAGCACCCCATGGCGATACACTCGGTCTGATGAACCCCTTAGCTAACAATTCCTCAAGCTGCTTCTTCAACTCCTTCAACTCTTTCGGATCCATACCGTACGGAGGAATAGATATAGGCTGGGTGTCTGGAGCTAAATCAATGCAAAAATCAATATCACGATCCGGAGGCATGCCCGGAAGATCCAAAGGAAATACATCAGCAAACTCTCAAACAACTAGCACCGAATCATCGTCGGAGACTCGGCGGTGGTGTCCCGCACATAAGAAAAATAGGCCATACAACCCTTCTCGACCATATGTCGAGCCTTCAAGAACGAAATAACCCGGCTGGCCGTACTAACTGAGGAACCTCTCCACTCCAGCCTAGGTGACTCGGGCATGGCTAAAGTAACTGTCTTGGAATGGTAATCTAGCACAACATGATAAGGAGATAGCCAATCCATGCCTAAAATAATCTCGAAATCAACCATGTCGAGCAATAAGAGATCCGCTCGAGTCTCGAACCCACAAAATGAAATCACACAGGACCAAAAAATCCGGTCTACAACCACAGAATCGCCCACGGGAGTGGACACATAAATAGGTGAACCCAAGGACTCACGAGGGACATTCAGAAAATGAGCGAATAAGACCGAAACATAGGAATAAGTGGATCCTGGATTAAATAACACCGATGCCTCTCTACCACTTACTGTAATAATACTTGTGATCACGGCGTCTGAGGCCACTGCATCTGATCTGGCCGGAATGGCATAGAACCTAGGGAGTACCAGAAGACTGAGCGCCACGAGAGTGAACAGGAGCTGCCTGACCTCCCCCAACTGGCCTCCACCTCTAGGACGACCCCTGCCGACTTGTCCTCCACCTCTAGGTGGCCGGACTGCTGGTGCTGGACCCATCGGCTGATAACCCTACTGTACGGCCTTGCCCCAAAACCTGGGACACTGCCTCCTCATATGACTTGGCTCTCCACACTCGTAACAAGTCCCAGGTAGCATAGTCTGCTGACCCGAAGAAGAACCCTGAATGGCCAGAGGGCGGTGAGAGCCCTCAGGCATAGCACTGAAGTAAGGGCCAGAGGATCTCGGATGACTGGGATAACCACTGTGTGAACTCTGAATGGCTGGAGGACGGCAAGAACGCTCTGGCATGATGCTGAATGAGGCTTCACTGGAACACCTCGGGAGGTGGTGGAGGTGCTGAATATAAAGGCCTGCTGGGCTGCCCACTGCTATACTGACCCCTGCCCCTAGCTGGGGCACTTCTAAAATCTCCAGAGAATCTAGCCCTCTTATCTTGCTGTCCCTGCTCCTCGAACGATACCCCTCGATCCTGCGAGCAATCTCTACCACGAGCTGATAAGGAGAACCCATCTCCAATTCTCGGGCCATGGTGGCCATAATACCTGGGTGCAACCCAGCCACAAATATCCGCACCCTCTCTGCATCAATAGGTAGTATCATGAGTGCATGGCGAGACAACTCTGAAAATCTGGCCTCATAATTTGTCACTGACATCTGCCCCTGCTCTAGCCACTAAAACTGATACCGCAGCTCTTCCCTCTTAGAGGGTGGGATATATCTATCCAGAAACATCTGTGTGAACTGCTCCCAACTGACAGGAGGAGAATATGCTGGCTTGCTGAGAATATAGGACTGCCACCACCTACGAGCCCTGCCCTCCAACCGGAAGGTAGTGAAATCCACTCCGTGGGACTCTAGTATCCTCATGTTGTGCAGTCTGTCCCTGCACCTATCCACAAAATCCTGGGTGTCCTCGCCTCGCTAACCCCCAAAGACTAGAGGGTGCAATCGGGGTCCATCTATCCAATAACTTCTGCGGATCTCCATCCGCAGCTGGTCCAGGCTCTGGTGCTGCTGCAACATGATGGACCCCACCCACGGGCAGTGTACCCAGGGTATGATGTAATGCTGTTGTATGTCCTGTAGCCTGGGAAGTAGGGGTCTGGACTCCCCCTCCCGCCTGAGAAATGGCAGGATCTGCTGGAAATAAACCAGCCTAGGACATAGTGTCCATAAATCTCATCATACGGCCCATGACTGCCTGGAAGCCTGGCGCCGTCATAAAGTCTACTGGTGCAGGATCTGCTGGAGGCACCTCATCCTGCTCCTCTATAATAGGGTCCTCTAGTGGCGGGAACGGAATAGCTCTGGGATGCCCTCGTCCCCTGCCACGGGCCGGTGCCCTCCCTCGGCCTCTACCGCGGCCTCAGACAACGAGGGTAGCGGCCCTTCCTGGGTCTGGAACATCAGATGGACGCGTCCTCACCATCTGTGAGAGAATAGAAGAATGAATTTAGTAAATCATCGACTGCACGATAGAATAAGAACAAAGAAAGGTTTCCTAACACTCTATAGCCTCCTGAAGATAAGTACAGACGTCTCTGTAACGATGCACAAGACTCTACTGGGTTTGCCCCTGACTCGTGAGACTTACGTGAACCTAGTGCTCTGATACCATGTTTTCACGACCCAAAAATCCAACACAGGTCGCGATGGCACCCAGCACCGGAGTCAGGCAAGCCAACAGTTGTTTACTAGTGAGATTATTCTTATTTGACATACCAACCCCACAATTACCCAAAATTTTAAGCTTAGATAATTTAAATAAAAGCGGATACATTAACCAACTTAAGTAAATACAGCCACGATGATCATGAACCAATATATACAGTCCCAAAAATATAGAGTCTACCATGTGTGTGCCAGGAAGTAGTGTCACAAGTCAACAAGAGAACTAGTAGAATATACAAAAGATGATACAAACTGTATTGCTGTCTGAAAGAAGTAGACAAAAATAAACAAAAGATAACTCCATAGTATTGCTGAGAATCTCCAAGGGAGGCGGCTCACCGTGGAGTCAGGTCCATAATATACGTCAAGCTCCAGTCGAATAACCAGATGTACCAGCCTCAGAACCTGTACAATTAAGTACAGAAGTGTAGCATGAGTACATAAATATATATGTACCCAGTGAGTATCCCGCCTAACCTCGAAGAGGTAGTGACGAGACGTTGACATGACACTCACTAAGGTCCAACAGTATAATTTAACGGAATATAATAGAAACGGTAGGCAGGTAAAGGCAGTGAAGCAACAAATATATTTAAAGTACTGAAATCCAAGAAGAGTACTGGGAATGAATAAAACAATTACCACTTCACTTTTTCCCCAAATATCTGTCAGATCAATATCCATGAATTTAGTAACAAATAAATCATACTCATGTAGGGTAAGGACAACCGGCCGAAGTCATAATATAGTCATGTCCGTGCACTGCCGAGGATCGAACGACCCGTACCAAAAGTGCACCTCTCCACAAAGTACTCACATCGATGATCTGCCGAGGATCGAACGGCCCGTACCAAAAGTGCATTTCTCAATTTGCCGTGGCGAACGGCCCGTTACCATAAGAGTGGGGGAATCACACTCCGCTCGCGGAATGTAAATTGCGAAGCGGTCACATGCACACACATTATTCCTTTTAAAAGAGAATACATTTCAGTGAACAATTCTTACGAGTTTTTCTCAAATTCCTTAACTTTGGGGAAATAAGCAACATATAACGTTAATTCATTAAGCATATAGTTCATATCAAGTAAAACACAAGGCATGATGTGGGCCTAACTACCCGGACATAATAGTAATAATCTCTACGTACGAACTCTCGTCACTTTGTACGTACGTAGCCCCCCATAATTTATCACATATAGCATTTAAATCACCTAGAGGGACAATTCCCCCTTACAAGGTTAGAAAGGAGACTCACCTTGCGTCGAATTTACTCCTCGGACCGAGAATGCGCTCGAAACTCCGAACTCTACACCCGAGGACTTGAAACTAGCCAAATGTTATACAAATACATTAATTTATATTCAAAGCGTGGAATTCTCCTATTACTTAGCCAAATTCACCATTCTTGAAGAAATTCTAAAATCCGACCCCGGCCCGCATGCTCGGATTCCAATGATTCTTGAAGGAAAAACTCACCTAAAGCCTAGGGATAATTAATACATGATTTCTAATTGATTTCATAGCTAATTCACGGGTAAATTCTCAAATTATCGAAAGCCCTAGGTTACTACCCAATTCTTGATTTTTCACTAATTTAGGTAATTAATTAAGATAGTAATCCATGCATGAAGCTGATATTAGAGTAGAATTTACTTACCTTCAATAACCAGGTCGTTTGCCCCTCTAAAATGGTGGAAATCGCCCCAAGGAATAAAGAAGAAGATGAGAAAAATGAATTAAAACCCGTGTATAAAAACATGCTGTCTGAACAGTGTTTTCGCACCTGTGGCTCGAGGACCGCAGCTGCGAGCAAAGGCTCGCACCTGCGGAAATGGACTAGGAAGCCTAGGCCTGCACCTGCGGAATTTTGTTCGCACCTGCGAGAATTGGCCTGACCACTACACCTGCGACTGGTCAACCGCACCTGCGGTCACACCAGAACAGGTGCAGCAGCATCTATTTCAGCTGGTGTTTGGCCTCGTGTGGTGTCCAGGAGGCACTTGGGCCCACCCGAGCCCCCGTCCAAATATACCAACAAGTCCCAAATCATAATACGGACTTGCTCGAGCCTTTGGAACACCCAAAAGAACGCTAAAACTCAAAATCACACCTCAAAAGCCCCAAGAACCAAACTTAGGAACTTTAAGTTTTCTAGACTTCGCTAACAATGCGTCGAACCGACCTATACTACTCGGAATGTCACCAAATTTTGCAAGCAAGTCATAAATGACATAACGAAACTATTCCTGGTCTCTGAATTCCATTTGCACCTCGATAACAAAAAAACACGTCCCAAACTACAATAGGAACTTAAGGAACTTCTTATTTTAATATTGGGCGCCGAAATGCTCCCGGGTCATCAGAAGCCTATTCCGAACATACGCCCAAGTCCGAAATCATCATACAAATCTACCGAAACTAACAAAACTCGATTCCGAGGTCGTTTACCTAAAATGTTGACCGAAGTCAAACTTGGCCTAAAAGGCCAACCTTAAGGAACCAAATGTTCCTATAGCATTCTCAACACCTCCGAATCCCGGACCACTAGTCCCCGCAATTCATCAATCGTATTAAGTCGCTATGAGAAGTTTCATTTAGGGGAACGGGGTCTGATAACACAAAACAACCGATCGGGTCATTACACTGCGTGATACCTGTCTGGCTCGATGGTATCCCTTTCTACAATAATATTTAGGTGCCACATATGTTGAGCTTCACATTTGTGCGGGATGTTGTCATCCTGAAAATCTTCCCTATAATGACTCATTTTAGAAACTCGCAGTATGACTTGCTTCTTGCTTGCCTGTCTCATAAACCTGATGGGAACATAAGGGTATATGCCCCTTAACCCGATCAACACCAAGTACAGAGTGTCCCTAGATCTGATGATGAACTCACTGGTAGGGAACCATTCGAACATCCATTGAACCTGGTCCTCAGTCAAATTGTCGAAAAACTGCACCCATTCTGTAGCATTCTCCGGTTGAGCAAACCTGTCTGGGATGAAGGTCATTCTCTTAGGGTGATGAAAGGCTATGTGATAATTCCACGGCCTTCGTGGAAACTCTTGGCGGTATCGACCTCTCTGGAGGTGCTCTAGCAACCAAACCTGTAACAGAAGATTACAACCCTCGAAGTGTTTGAACCCCTTCTGGAAGCGAACCTAGGCTCGATATATGTCTGCTATAATCATAGGAACGATAATATATGTTTGCCCCTCGATTCCTTCCATTAGAGTTTTAGTTACCATGGACAGTCTGGTGTGAATTCTGTCTCCTTTGCTTGGAAACACTATCATACCCAGGAAGCATGCGACGAACACAAAAACCCTACGGTGAGCACAACCCAGGGAGGTGATGGAAAATTCGTCACGAAAGGTATGATAGAATTTGCTATGACCATATCGTTCATAGAGGTAGTTAAAGGGTATGTAGGACTTCTTCAGGCACTTCAAATCGTCGTTCCTTTTCAAACCCATCATTTTCAGAAACCCCCTAGTGGTTCGATTCTCTGGTACCAATAAACCAGGACTGTCCCAAGGTAATCCAGTGAATCCCTCTATCTCCTCCAAGAGAGGGGTCATTTTATGTTTTCAAAACGGAACATGAACCTTTCTCCGTCCCAGAACATAGTGGTTGCTTCGATCAACATATTGTTTGGTTGGATGACCATTAAAGAGGGTAAGTTTCCGAGGACCCTTTTCACATGGTCTTTGTCGCTTGGCGAAAGGTTCTCCCACCAATCCAGCAAAAATGGTGGTATTATTTGGACCATGTCGAACCTGGGGACTTCGTGCCTCATTTTCTGTAAAACAAATAAGGCTAGACCCTTTTCTCCTCCAGATTCGACTACTTATACATCAATGATTAGCATATTGGCACTTATTTCTCCAAGTTAATGCACAGATCGTGGTTGCGTCCGTTGGGATTATGGAAACCCCAGTGGACTTTTTGGACAAGGATTTTCCTAAAAGGTTATTATGTGGACAAAATATTAACCCTAACTAGGTTTGACCATGATACATGCACAATAAATCAGAGTAAGGTTTCTATAGAGGTCTAGACTGGCACCCTCAAGCGGACAACTTGAGGGGGAAAGGAACGGAACCGTCGACTGCACCACTGATCGACTAGTTTTATCGCAAATAAGTCTTTCCGAATTCAAAGGTATGATATATAGGAGAGTGAAAACACTCATCAAGCATTGATATGGTATTGATTACGCACGAGTGGAATATGATGTTGAGCATGATTTATGCAACAGAAAATAGCATGTCATCACGTATTTGCATGTTAAAAATAATAAATGTGGTATTTAATAATTGAAAAGTCATTTAAAAAAAGGAAAGAAAACAAAAAGACAAGTTAGTTTCCATAATAAAGAGTAATAAAACAAGAAAGAGAAATCGTAAAGGCTTAAAAAATAGGCAAATAAATTCACATAAAGTGGGAAAGGGAAAAAGTGTGCAAGTATTAACAGAATAAAGCATGCTTCAAGACCAATTCACAAAAATCAAATTCATTATGGTAAGAGCCTAAGTATATCCCCAGCAGAGTCGCCATACTGTCGCGCCCCCTTTTTCTCACGAAATCGGGGTTTTGACATTTCTGAGACAACTCCCTTCCTTTTGGGATGGGATATGAGATTTGAAGAGTCGCCACCTAACGGATTAAGGTGCGTTACAGTACATAGAGTAATTAACTCATGAAACTAGTTTGCATCACCAGAGATCGGGTAAGGGATCGAAATTACCTTGAGAGGAAGGTGTTAGGCACCTCTCGAGGTCCACAACGGTGGGTCCCGACCGAACTTAATTAAGCGAATTAGTCTTTAAAGGAAAATAAAGCCATTTAGACCACTATTATTTTAAAACAGGAATTAAAGGGGTCCTAAGTTTTTAGCCTATAGGATCATTTCCAAGCAATACTTGGTTACTTTCCCCAGGTTGGGGTGCTACACATAGTATTAGCGCACAAGTCATCATCTCCTTTACTACCCAATTACTATCTTTCAGTTGTTACCTAAGCGTTCTAGTAGCTTCTAACTCGTGCCTTATGCGTGCACTACCCGTCCCTCACCTATGATCCTGGAGGTGTTTAGGAACTCTATTTAAGGTGGTTCTAGACTGACCTAGGTTGCTTAAAATGAGAAAAAGCAAGGCGACAAGCAAAATTCAAATAGGACTGTCACATAAGAGCAACTAAAGGCTCATGTTGACCTCCACAAATAGTGAACAAATGCACACAGTTCAATCAACAAATTTCATTAATTTAGGATCCTATAGGAAGGATATCTAAATGAGCAGAAACAGAATGTAGAGAAGCAGTTTGTTTAAGGTGAGCATTGGTACCTATCAATTTGCCTACTGGTTTTGATTAAGTTCTGAATCTGGGCAAATTTCAAGCAGCAAGAGATCACAATTTTAGGCCCAGAATTCTTAATAAACCTACAGGTTTGCCTAAGTGATAACAAGAACAGAATCCTATAGGCATGGTATCTACTACTGTTAATTATAGACGTGTAACAACGAGTTATTGATTTTAATAGACAGGTTTTTATCTCTTTAGATCCTATAGGCATGCTTTCTACTTTTGCAGAATTAGTTAACTCCTATAGGCATGATTTCTAAGTTTTGAAATTGATTCCTTTTATTCCTATAGGCATGATATCTATTAATCACGTTGGGACAGAATTTTAAAGCAAATTGCCAGGAAAGTTTATCAGCTCAAACAAATAGAATCCTATATACATGACCACTAATGCACATTGCGATTGGAAATATGTGTTGATCCTATGAACATGGATTCTAATGCCGAATTATAAAGGACCTATAGGCAGTGTCACTAATATGCCAAAAATATGAAAATTCAGAATCATAAACAGTCAGGCGGAAATCCTATGGGCAGGATCTCTAAACAAATAGTAGCATGCACATAAGGAATTAACACAATGGACCTATAGGCAGGATTTCTACCCGAGCTTGAACAAAGATATATAGAAACCGCCCTCCCCCCTAAATTTTTTGTAGTAACCCCAGATCTGTTTATTACAGATATTATTACATTATTACAGACCAATAATGAATAAATTACGTAGTAAAAATCAATTCTCTATAGGGAGCCTTAGCAGACCCAATACTAACCTGGAAAACAGGACTTCAAGCAAAGCTAGTTTGAAGTATAAAGGGATCCATCCGTGGCACATAAAATTAGGTTTCTAATGTGTCAAAGTTCCCAAGGTCCTCAGGGAGCCCGGGAAATGCTCACACCAAAACCTCACTTAGAAAACAGTTCACAAAAGATTGAAAGACCAACCCCAATGTGTCAGAGTCGGAGGAGTCTCAAGGACCCTAGGCAATGCTCACATCGGGGGGTGATAGTAACCTAGATAACTAAGAGTAGCAATTTGAAAATAGTATATGAAGGGTAGGGGGGACAGTTTTAGAAAACAATTTAATTTTTTAAGAAGCAAATAAGTTCAAACTACATGGTGCAACCAGAGCAGACAGAATCCAATTTTAGCACCAGGTCAAAGCAAATTGTTGTTTATTCAAACTAAATACTCAGACCAGTACTTAAAGTAGTCACAGGAGCAAGGATTAACAGACATAACTAACCACACATGCTTTCAATATCTAAACATGTTCACAATAGGGAACATACAACTGA
Source organism: Nicotiana knightiana (assembly GCA_005239525.1). Lineage (NCBI taxonomy): Eukaryota > Viridiplantae > Streptophyta > Magnoliopsida > Solanales > Solanaceae > Nicotiana > Nicotiana knightiana. The sequence continues at coordinate 42,150 of ML433196.1, forward strand.
ATCAAACAAGGTTTCACATTATTGAAGATTAATTATCACTAAGTGGGATCATATGCATGTATTAAGCAGAAACATGCTGAAGTTTGAAACAACTAACCAAACAAACACATGGGACAGGACAGGGTAGCAGGAACTAAAGCATACTAGTTTAGAAAGAAGTAAGCAGGAATCATAGATCAGACAGAAGCATACTAAGGCTGAAATAAACTAATCATATAAGCACATGGAACAAAACAAGATAACATGAGTTAAGGTATACCAGTTAGGAAGAAAGTAAAAAGGAGTATAATGGCAGTTTGGATCCAGAGAGTTTAGCCTTGGCTTCCAGCCGGCTAAACAGTGCAGAAATCAGAGTAGCAGCATAAAGAGAGAACTTAAATCCTTTGAGGAAAAATAGAGAGAGCTCTTAAATTGTAAAGTGAAGAAATTGTAAGAGTGGGTAAGGTGAGTGTAAGTCTGTAAGCGTAAGCGTATGTGTGTCCTTGAAAACAGAACAATGAAAGATTTTTATAGCATATAGTAGAGTAAAACCAAATAAGGTAAGGTATGCAAAATCAATCAATCAATCAATTAGGGTTAACATGAGTCAATTACCAGTAAGTATAACTTTAATTAAGGAGCATCTATCGCAGAACAAAATCAACAGACAAGATTAGGGCTAAATAAGGTAAGAGGTAGGTTCAGAGATCAATTATAAGTCAGCCCCAATTAATCGAAGCCTTGAAATCAGGCCGGTAAAGGAAATAAGGCAAGTAGTATCAATTATTAATCACACACAAGGAAAGAATAAGTAAAAATCCAATAAGGAAATATCAATTTTGAAGGAAAGCACCATTTCAAACCCTAATTAGGCAAGTAAATCAATTAATACGTTAATTGACAGAGCTAAGTAAACGGGGGAAACACAATAACCAACAGTCAAATAATTGAAAACCCTAAAGTGTAAGGCCATAGAGATGAAACTTCAATAAGATCATTCAAAAAAGCAAAGAAGAAGACCAGAGTTGAAAATTTAAACGTTTTAAAACATTTTTTCAGAAATCTCTTAGAACCAAACCCTATCTTTAGAAAAAAATGAAATAGGTTGACAATAGTAGTAAAAACGGAAAAAATCTTAAAGAAAAAATACTAAAAACTCAAAACACTTCAGATCTAAAGATATATGAACTGATTTAGCCAAAAATTGTTAGGTTTGTACAAAGTAAACATAGGTAGAAAAAATCGAGTTTTAAACCAGAGGTTTGAAGCCATGAAAACACAAAAATGATAATACTCACAGACATAGGGGTGAATACAGACAGATTAATCGTGAACATGAGGGGTTTGAACCAAATCTGGCTCAATCTTCTTGAGATTACCCTCGAGCAACACGAAAATCGGAACACCAATAGAGATAGGAGGCTAGATAAGGCCTGTAATTGAAGAAGAAACCCATGGATCGAAAGGATTTCGGTGACGTCGATTTAGGGTTAGAAGGGGGTGAGAGAGAAGAGAGGAAGAGATGGGTTTCAAGGCAACGGGTTTTGATAAATGAATAGGTTTAGGGCATTTGGTGTATTAAAAAAGGAAAACGAATCCTGGACGGTTGATCTTCTGAGACCAACGGCCAAGATTGATTTAGGCTGGGCGGGATATGGGTTATGGGTTATTGGATCAGGGTGTTGGGTAAATAATTGGGTAAGGTAATTGGGTTAGGCATTTTAGGTGTTGGGCTAAGTAATTGGATCCGCAAAATTAATCGAAAGGGGTTATATTTTAAATACCCATTTAGTTCGATATAATTCATAAAAATAGTTAATAAATGATGAAAAAGCTATTTATGTATGAAAATGATTTAAGATAATTAATTAATATTATAAAATATAAAAAGTCATTTTCGTGTAAAAATAAAGTAATTATGTACACATGGGATTTTATTCCAAAGTTATTGCAATTATAACCTGAAGATGTAAATATAATTATGCATAAAATAATTAAAGCTTAATATAAATATAAATGATAAAAATTAAGCAATAAACTTATTATAGAATTATTTGTGATGCAATTAGCAATTATTTAGATAATAAAATGATGAAACAAATTAATTAAAAATCCTTTAAAATTACAGAAAATTATGAAAAAATATTAATTGATGCTCATGCATTATTTTGAAAATATATATGCATTTTGAAAATAATATAGGAAAAATTGGGTATCAACACATGGTATTTAATCATGCAAAGCAAAGTAGGCAGGATATTCACAGAATTTATTTGGGCTAGAATGAAATCCCTATAGGCAGGTTATCTAACATGCGATGACAAACATACTCATTTAGACAAGTTTTTAGCAAACAATTTCTGGGCGTAAAGCAAAACCTATAAGCATGTTATCTAACATATAATAGCAGAAATTCCTACGGGCATGTTCTCTAACATATAATAGCAGAAGACCTATAGGAATGTTATCTAACATATAATAGCAAAAGACCTATAGGCATTTTATCTAACATATAATAGCAGAAGACCTATAGGCATGTTATCTAACCCTTTCATACATGATATCAAATAAGCCCATTTCCTAATTTTATTATCATCCCCAAGTGTATTTACAAATAATTATTACAGACCAGAATCGAATAAATTACAAAATATATAGACTATAGGAAGCCTGCAGTAGGACCAAATACATCTGGATAGGCCATGCCCTTCGATCCACAATATCTCCAAAAACTAGTGATCATAGAGTTCAATAGTGACTGATTCACCTCTGCTTCATACCAAGCCCAATTCCCTAGTGTGTCAGAGTCCCCAAGGGTTTCACGAACCCCAGACAATGCTCACACTAGAGAGGAATAATCATAATCAATTTCAAGGAAAGCTATGGACCAAATCCTGGCATGTCAGAGTTCACGAGGGTCCCATATGAACCTTGAGCAGTGCTCACACCAAGAAGGCCAGGACAATACTTAGATTACTTTGGCTTTCAGCCAGCAAAGGATTAGGATTTAGAAGAGTGCAGGACAGGATTAGGAAGCATACATAGGGAATAGAATCACACATAACACATAGACATACACTTTGAAACTAAGAAGATTTGAAACAAACAAGTTTGAAGATTAACAAAGTCATAAACTGATAAGGACCAATTCATGATCATGCTTCAGAAAAGACAGTAAAGAATTCAGATTAGGATAAGTCACAGAAAGGAAGTCCATTGATCAATAATGAGTCAAGAAAACATTAATTACTAGTAGGAATTATTAAGGAGGTTATACATAGTGAGCATAGAATCAGATAAGTCACATGATAACAAATTTAATAGCAAGCTAATGAGTCTGCTGAGGTACACATGGTGAACTAGTTTTAGGAAAGGTATCAAGACGTGCTTAATACTAAAAGATGGTCTTAAATCACACAAAGTGAAGCAGATTTCATTAACTAATTTACTGAGATTAATATGTCTAAAATACTGAAAGCAACTAGTCTAATAATAATAACGTATTAAATGAGTAATAAAGTAGGAAGGGTTTAACAACTTACCAGTTCAGATGAACCAGAAAGGAATTTAACAATGCATCAATGATCACCAATAGAAGCAAACGATAGAAGATTTCTCGCCTTGGCTTCCAGCCGGCCAGGAATCAAAGCAGAAGAATAACAGTATGTAGTTGTTTAAGGTAATGAGAATGTTCGAATTTTAAGTCTGTTTAAAGGGGAATGGGGGAGGTTTTTAAATAGCACTGAATTAGAGCACACAAATATGGAAACAACCAATCAGGGTACTAGAAAGGAAAACATCTAACAGTTAATTAAGGAAGAAAACTCGAAACCCTATTTTAAGTAAAACATACAAACCGGCAGAAGTAACAGATAAAGAGACGCGTATAAGCATATAAACAGAGGCTTTAACAAAGTAACTAGAGAATCAAACAAATTTGAAGAATCAAAACCCCCTAATTTTTAGGGTAAGTAGAAAATCGGCAGAAATCTACAAAAGAACTATAATAAAGATGCACAAAGACATATAGACGGAAATAATTAAGGTTTGAACCAAATTTGGTTCGATTTTGAAGAATCAAAAACCCTAAATTTTAGGTTAAGTAAAATCAGTAAGAAATTATAATAAAGATGCACCAAAAACTTGTTGGTTGATTTCCCAATGCACACGCAAGTGTACGTGGTCGACAAGT
>ML433197.1:0-20639 GCA_005239525.1 Nicotiana knightiana
TATAGAATCGTGGGAGGATGAGGTTTCTAATGATGTAAAAATTATTGAATTCCGAGATGTGGGCTTGGGGCTCGGGTTTGGCCGAATTTCAAGATTTTTGATTAAATTGATAATTTTCGATTGGGTTGTGTTCCTTGAGTATATATTAATGATGTTGAACTGGTTTTGGCTAGATTCGGATCAATCGGGAGCCAATTTGAGGGGAAAAGGCGTAGCAGAGTAGTGTCGCGGCCCGGTAGAGGTAAGTAATGGTCTTAAATCTTGTCTTGAGGGTATGGAACCACTGACTGCATTATTTTCTCACTGAATTTGGAATGGCGCACATGTCGGATGACGAATATGTGGCGCGTACTGATTTTTGGATTGGACTAGGTCCTCTCCGCGGCAACTAATGAGTTGCATATTTCCTCAAAATCTNTTGCCGATCTATTTAGACCCTTTTGAGGGCGTTTTACTGCTGTTTTCCTCACTACATGTTGATGATTTTACTCAGCATCATTATGCATACTGTTTTATTTGAAACTCAGCCCGATTTACACTACATGAGCATTAAAATGATGTTTTCGGGTCGAGTACCCCGTTCTATTACTTCGCCCGAGGGGCTTTTCGAGTGGTTCCACCGAGTGTGGCCGAGGGCCAAGAGTGATGGTGAGGTGCTGAGTGATATTAGCGCTTGGGCTGAAGGAGCCCCTCCGGAGTCTGTACACACCCCCAGTGAGCGCACCGAGTGCGAGTGATTGAGTGATTGGGAGGCATGAGTGGCTGTGAGGTGCTGAGTGATTGTGAGGTGCTGAGGGATTGTGAGGCATGCCCCAGGGGTTGATTATGAAACATGTTTTTCCCGAGGGGCTACTTATGATTTTACTACATTCATTTGCATACCAAATCCTTGTTTTAAATTTTTTAAAAATGTGCATTGTTTTAAGGACTTTCGTGAAATTGATTTTTAAGGCTTGACGATTTCGTATATCTATGTATACTATTGGAAAGTAAGGCTGTGTATATTGCGACTTGATGACATTGATTTTTATGTGATTCCTTGCTACTTAGACTTGATTTATTTTCATTACTACTGAGTTGGCGCACTCACATTACTCCCTGTACCTCTATGTGCAGATTTAGGAGCAGATATCGAGCGTTAGCTTTTATATATATATCGCAGCAGAGCCGGATCGTGGGGATATAGAGGTAGTTGTTCAGCGTTCGCAACATCTCTGCTTTCCCTTCCTGTTGTATTTAGCTTTGATTCGGAGTTTTGTATCATAATACTTTATTTTGGCTTATTTCACTAGATGCTCATGACATGTTGGCTCCGGGTTTTGGGGATGGCAGTACTGTATATAAAATTTGCCTATTATATTAAGAACTTTCTGTATATTGTTCTGAATTGCTTGAAACTTAAATGGTATTTTCAAAAAGAAATGTGAACACGCGGTAGTCGGCTAGCCTAGTTCCACGATAGGCGTCATCACGGCCGATTAGGATTTTGGGTCGTGACAGGAAACAATCAAAGCAATTGGGGAGGCAACAATAATCAAAGGGGTTGGAACAATAGAAATCAAGGAAATTGGGGGTCGGGCTTCCAAAGGCCCCCGATGTATCAACAACCAAACAACCCGCCTCTATATCCGTCGCAAGGTCCTAGTTCTTCAAATAGTGAAATGGGATGGATTGAAAATATATTTAAGCAAATGATGGAGAAAAATGCCGACTCCGATGCCCAATTAGCCTCCCACAACACCTCTATCCGCAATTTGGAGGTTCAACTTGGCCAAATTTCTCAAGCTTTAAATACGCTCCCTAAGGGGGCACTACCTAGTGATACAGTGGTGAACCCGAAGGGTGGGAACAATACGGGGCATGCAATGTCCGTGGCAATAATAAGCGGGAGAGGTGGAGTTTCAAGTATCTCAAACCAAAGAAGAAATGTGGATGATGATGTGTTGGTTCAAGAAGATGATATGCCAAGCAATGATATTTAAGCTAATGAAGATTTGAGGATTGACATTTATGAAAGTGTGGAGGATACACAAAATGATGTGAACCCTTCTAGGAAGCATGTAATAGACATATCGAATCCGGTAGTGCAAAAGGCCAAGGCACCCTTGCTAATGCCTCCTCCTCCATATATTCAAAGACCCGCAAAGCAAAACAATGAGAACCAATTTAAGAAATTAACTGATAGTATGAAAAGTTTTTCCATAAATGTGTCATTGGTTGAAGCCTTAGAACAAATGTCGGGGTATGCCAAGTTCATGAAGGATTTGGTAACAAAAAAGAGATCAATGAACTTTGAAATAATCAAAATGACACATCAAGTTAGTTCTATTGTTCACTCCATGGCTACAAAATTGGAAGACCCGACGCCTTCACAATCCTGTGCACTATTGGGAGTGCCGATTTTGCCAAAGCTTTATGTGATTTGGGGGAAAGCATTAACTTGATGACCTATTTTGTGTTCAAATGTTGGGGATTGGGAGACCAAGACCCACGTCTATGAGGTTGCAAATGGCGGATCGGATAATGAAAAGTCCATTGGGGATAATTGATGATGTGTCAGTTCGGGTCGATAAGTTCATCCTTCCCGCATATTTTGTGATCCTAGACTGTGAGGTTGACTACGAGGTGCCAATTATCTTTGGGAGACCTTTCCTTGCTACAGGGAAGGCCTTGGTTTGTGTGGAAGCTGGTGAGCTCACCTTCCGGGTGGGCAATGAAAAAGTAGTGTTCCATGTTTGCAAATCAATGAGGCAGCCAAATAGCAACTAAGTGTGTTCGTTTGTCGATCTAGTGACCGAAGTAATTGTTGATGACACAAATGTTGTGATAAATGTTGAGGATACCTTGGAAGCTGTGTTGCTAAATCATGATGAGGATGAAAAGGAAGGCTTTGTTGAATGTGTCAATATTTTGCAAGGAACGGGGTCATATACTTATGAGCCCCGAAAACTTTCCTTGGATCTTCAGAACCGGAATACTCCACCAACAAAGCCCTCAATCGAGGAGCCTCCCACCCTGGAGTTAAAGCCTTTGCCTTTACACCTCAAGTATGCGTTTCTTGGCCCTTGTTCCACTTTACCTGTTATTCTTTCCTTGTGCTTAACTAACGTGCAGGTAGACTTTACCTTGGTGGTGCTCCAATGGAGGAAGAAAGCAATAGGTTGGACAGGTTGAAGTCTCCAATCGGGAGATCAAGCGTATTTTCTCAAAGACTGTGAATGCCACCCGGACAGATTGGTCGAAGAAACTTGACGATGCTCTTTGGGATTATAGGACACCTTACAAAACACCAATTGGTATGTCTCCGTATCTGTTAGTTTTCGTGAAAGCGTGTCATCTTCTAGTGGAACTTGAGCATAAGGCTATGTGGGCATTGAAGAAGCTTAACCTTGAGTGGGATGTAGCTGCCAATTTAACGGTGGAGCAATTGAATGAGCTTGATGAGTTCCAGTTCCATGCATATTCAAGTTCGTCCTTGTATAAGGACAAGATGAAGTACCTCCATGACAACTATATCCGGAACAAAGAATTCAAAGAAGGCGATTTTGTGCTATTGTTCAATTCTCGGTTGCGGATGTTTCCGGAAAAGTTGAAATCTAAGTGGAGTGGCCCATTTGAAGTTGTGCATGTGACACCCTTTGGTGCTTTAGATCTAAAAAATAAGAATAGGTTTTTAGAGTCAATGGGCACCGGGTGAAACATTATCTTGGCAAGGTTGATGATAGCCACGTTGTGGCGTTGCTTCATTTGAAATGATTGGTAACCTGCGTCGTGCCGCGATGTTAAATCAGGCGTTTCTTGGGAGGCAACCCATGTGTTTTTCTTTTTCTTGATTTTTTTCTTTAGATTAGGCAGGCTTTGTTTTGTGCTAACTAGTTTTGAAGTGTATGTAGGAAGGGTGTGCATTGCAGGAATTGTGCAAGAAAAAATTGGCTAAGTGTCACAAAAGTTTGAACCGCACAGAATTATGCGGACCACACAATCACTCTGCGGCCGCACAATTTTGTGTGTGGTCGCACAACTGGAAGGGCAAAAATGCATGCTCTCTGAAGTTTGACCTGTCAAATTTTGTTAACAAATTGCGGGCGCACTAAAAATTGTGCGGTCTGTACAAATTCTGCGGACGCACTCACTTTTGTGCGGACCGCAACAATCTCCAAAGGAACAGGTAAAGAGTGCGGACCGCACTAAAAATTTTGTGGCCGCACTTACCGCTAAGTTTTTCACCGACTCTGATAGGGTATAAATAGAACCTCCATACACTATTCAAACTTTTCCCTCTCTGAAATCTGAAAACCTAAGCAAGCACAGTGCATCCCCCATTAGTTCTCAAAATTCAAGCATTTCATTCGTGTAGATTCACACATGCATCCATCATTACTGGTATGTTCATTACGCCTTTAGATTTTTGTTAATTTTTTTCATTTTTTCCTAAATTTTGTTCTTTTTGCCTAGGGTTAGTCTCATGCTTGAAAATATCAATAGTTAGTCAGGTTTTTGTCCTTAGAATCATATGGGTAGCGCCTAAAATGCCAATTGAGAGATTGGGTAAATAGCTAATCATGTTTAATTGCTCATATCTTGGCCCATCTATGAAAAAATTGCATGAACTAAAAGTCAGTGCTTGTAATTTTTAAATTGTGCGGCCGCACACATTTTTGTGCGGTCCACACAAGTAAGAGTTAGGGTAAAATTAATGCTTGATTTGTGCGGACCGCACCCATAATTATAAGGTCCGTAGTGGAATTGTGCGATCCGCAACAAAATTGTGGGGTCTGCACTGCTAAATGATCAGAAAGCCCAGTAGTCTGAACCTGGGTTGTGCGGACGCTCTCACTTTTGTGCGGTCCGCACTCCTGGTTGTGCGCCTGCAGTAAAATTGTTCTATCCACACTGATGAATGATTAGAGAACCTAGAGTCTGAACCTTGGGGTTGTGCGGTTGCACTCACTTTTGTACGGTCCGCACTTGTGATTGTGCGCCACACTATGAAATTATGCGGTCCGCACTCGGCTGTCTGCGGCCGCACTTACTTTTGTGCGGTCTGCACACTCTTCTGAGTTTGTTTACTGCAACCTTTCAACATGTAATTGTATACTCTACGAGCTTTCATTCTAACTGATTCATATTGTTATGTGTTACAGACAATGGTTAGATCCCGTGGCAGAGGTGATGCACCAAAAGGCAGGGAGGCCGAGGCAAGAGTAACCTTCCACTTGCCATTCAGAAAATCATAAGCAAGAAAGCAACTGCCAACAGACCTCCAGCTCCTGAATCCCCTGACACCAGTGAATATGCCCCATCTGGGGAAGCCTCCGAGGGCCAATCTATGGAGGTCCAGCTTGAACCCCAATCCAATCCACCACAATCCACAGGGTGCTATCGACTGCGCAATGAGCCTACGGACAACTCCTCAACTGGTTCTGATGTGGGAAGTAAGGGTTCCGAGCCCTCCTCTTCACCTCCTCCCCCGCACCAATCAATGTAGATGATGATGATGATATACTAGATGATGGGAGAGGAGGTGACACTAGAGTGAGTGGCCTTGAGAGGACAAGGAGGAGGGAGATATGAGAGGACATATTTGTCAGCCCGACGACCCTCGACAGATTTAGAGAATTGTGTCCCCAAAGATCGCTCACACTGGAGTGAAAGTTTTTGATGAAGGACTTGGACATTCACAATCCAAATGTCCTAAGACCGTTCCAGGAGAGAAAATGATGGAAATTGTTCACCCAAGATGTTCTCGACGCAAACGAGCACCTGGTTAAAGAATTTTATTCCAATGTGATTTAGATAAAGAAGGGTACCAAGGTAACCAAAGTGAGAAATTTGAAAATCCGATTCGACCCAATTGCTCTGAACAAATATGTGGGGTTTGAAGAAGTGGAGGTTGTACAATATTGGAGAAACTGGATTTAGGAGAGGCTGCTAGGCCATGGTTAGCATAAATTCTGGCAGCTCAAGGACCACCACCTCCGTAGCTCACAACAGGGATCCCCATAGTCCGATCCATGCTAAATTTTGAGGCAAAAGGGTGGAAGACATTTGTATGCAGCAGAATTGACCGGTGCTTAAATGAGAACAACCTGCCCCTTCCCCGAGCAGTATTGGTGGCTTCGATTATGGATGGGTATCCAATAAATATGGGGGACATCATGTCTACCAAAGAATGAGGAGAGATCATATCCCTACCCTAACTTCCTCACTGAATACTTCAATGATCAAAGTGTGGAGACGAGGCCATTTGATACAAAAGTAAAGGCCAAGAAGCCTTTCTCATGGTACCACCTTCAGGATGCTGACAACCCGAAGGCCAAGGGTAAGGCACATACTTCCACTGGCCAATCTAAGGAGCCAAGGGTAGTAGTTATTGATCCGTCTGCTGAGCCTTCCATAACTGCCATGCCTTCTACAGCAGCTAGGCCACCACCTTCTTCATCCAGGCCATCAGCTCCTTTATCAGTACCAGCTTCTACCACTTATCCACAGATTGCGCTGCGACTCTCCCAGACCTTGGTGAGTCTCAACAATTGGATGCAGACAACTACTTCAAAGATGTCTGACATATCCAGTGTTGTAGCGGCACAAACCTCTGCCCCAGCAGCCCCACAGGTACCTCCATCAGTGGATGAAACTTTGAAGAAGATTCTGGACAACCAGAAGATCATTATGGAGACTCTGGTGGCACATGGGGGTCCATTGAGGAGTTGGGGAAGCAAACACAGAAGATGAGGAAGTCTCAGGCGTCAAAGAAGTCATTGGAGAAGTTGAGCCAGGAGGTTGCCAATATTGCATCTGCCAGAGATCTACCATTGGACCTACTTATAAAGACAACAGCCCCAGCAGCATAGACAGCACCAAAGGCACCTGAGGCAGCAACCGGCCAGTCTGAGAAGCCGGATGCTACTGCCCACACCGCTGAGGAGATGATCCAGATGCTCAGCAACCCGGTTATCTTTCAGCCAGGTGATGATGAGATTCATCTTGAGGAGACTAAGGGTACTGAGGATGCTATGCAGACTGAGGCTGGTGAAGATTCCATGCAGACGTAGACTACTTAGGGAGTTCTCTTTAACTCTCTACCCTTCCCTATTCTTATTTTTTTTTAAGTATTGAGCACAATGCTTATTTTTCATTTGGGGGGTGGTATATTTTGATGACTGATTGAGACATTGATTTTGGCATGTAATAACTCCGATGCTATTTTTTTCTTTTATCTTTATTTTCTCTTTGGTATGTATATATTCTTCCCTTTCTTTTGATGTATATATTCATTTTACTTCGGTTTGTATATTCATTTGTCTTGCTTCCTGTAGTTTGTTTCGTAGCTTCTTTAGCTTGTCTTTCTTAGTAGTATAACTTCTTATTTACTTTAGTAGTTTCATTTGAATTTTCTAATTTCTTCTTAGGTTTTAGTGAACAATAAGCCTTTGGTTTTCTTAATGCCACAGTTCTTTCCAAAGGTGGGTCTTATGTGAACCGGGTGGCTCTTCCCAACGATGGATGGCATGACAACCTTTTTAAGTGATTGAGTTAGTTTTTGATGTTTAGTTAAAAAGAAGTAGTAATGAATAAAGGGGTCAAGCATGTTTCACTTCGTACCAACACACTTAACTCTGCGCTTATGGTAAAAATAAGTTTTTGTAAATAAATAGCTCTAGTTAGTGATCTTGTGAATCTTGTATTGACTTAGGCAACCATCAGATGGTTTAGTTGAACCGTAGAGATTTTCAATCTTGAATGCAGTTGTTGTGGGCCCTCGACTTCTGTCTCTTTAACAATCCGATTGTGTGAGAGGTGAGGTATTTTTTTACAAGTCCATGTACCCATATGGTCTAGAACTTACCCCGAATGTGTTTCTGGGCGAAATTCTAAGTTAGCTTGGCTTGAGAAGTGATTGTAGGCTCTCCTTGGCCTGTTGTGAAACTTCCCACAATTATATCATCCTTAGTAAACCTTTTTGATCCTATATCCTTTCTTTCCAATAACCACATTACAAGCCTTTAACCGTTTTATAGTGACTCTCTCTTGGCACCCGACTTTTCTTTAGCACTCATGTGATTCAAATGGCCAGAAAATAAGTTTGGGGGAGAGACGAGGAGTATAAAGATGGTTTCAAGGCACAAAAAGACAAAAGAAATGAAAAAGAGGAAAAGGCAAAGAAAAATAAAGGAAGAACAAAGAAAAATACAAAAAAAAGTGAATAATGTTAAAAGGTTGAAAAGATGCAAAGGAAAGAAAAAGTGCAAAGCATGGAGAAAGCAAAGAAGGAGATCGTGAATAGCATGGCAAACAAAGAGTGATGTCAAGTCTCTCTAATCCCCCTAAGGGAAAAGAAAATCACCCAAAGAGTCGGCAAAGTATGAGCCAACAAGAGAATATGAAGTGTAAAAGAAAGATGAACCGATTCCAATCCGATATTACCCTTCTTAATCCAAAAGCCTTCATTACATGTCGAAAAGTCCTACGTGATTTCGAGCCGAGCAAGATTACATTAGTGGTGATTCTACATGAGGGGCAAGCATATGGTACTTAGAGCCGGGCTTGTGACATTCTTTTGAGAGTGATGGGCGAATCTTCCTCGAGTCATTATTTTGAACTCTTCATTCGTGAGTGAGATGAGCTTCCAGAGAGTATAGGAGGAGGAGTTTTGAATCCACACTGACTTGTATGAAAGTGTGAGCTTCCTTGACGATCAAAGTCAACCCTTGATTCTCAAGTGTCACATTAGATCCATTTGTGCTTCAATTTTCAAATCATAGTCTTGTCAATGATTCATGAGCGTGTGGGTAATTGTTGACCCCAATTGATTTGTGTTTTGACTTAACTTAGGACAGCCGAAATTTTCCTTTTTCTAATGGAAGTGGGAATTTCCTTAATTTCTTGAGGAAAAGAAAAAGCTTAAGTTTGGGGGACAAGCAAAAGAAACTTCTTCCTCGTCTCGGCCGGCTGACGAGAAAACAACGATGGAGCCACGCCCTGAGGAGAGTGTTCTCGGAGCGGGGGTGTCATCAATTCCGACTTCAAAGTCGAGAAAACCTCATCGGTCCCCGGTCGATTGATAAGTAGGGATTTTGACCGCTTATTTGCCCTCTTTTACTTGAGTTTTAGCTCGAAAATGCTTAAAGGTATCTCGAGAACTAATGAAATGAGGTTTCTTGCAGGAATATTGGGAAACGAGCCAAAAAAGTAAAAATCAACTCAAAAAGGAGTCAAAATTGGACAAGGACAAAAACAGGGCAAAAATGCTTTAAGTGCGGAGCACACAATTCTGCGTGCGGCCGCAAACAATGAAGGAACCCTGTCAAATTCAGCTTCAGAGTGTGCGGACAACATATTTCTGGTGCGGCCGCAGAATAAAGGTTCAGAGACTTAGGAATTTTGAAAGCTAAAGTCGTGCGGACCGCACAAGTATTGTGCAACTGCAGAAGTCAGTGTGTGACCGCATTCACTATTATACGGACCGTAGAGGAGTAGATTCATAGAAAATCGAGTTGAAGTTGTGCGGACCGCAGGAATTTTGTGTGGTCGCAGAAGCCAGTGTGCGGACGCAATCACTATTGTGCGGACCGTATAAGAAGAGATTCATAGAATACCTAGTGAAGATATGCGGTCCGCACAATTTTTGAGCGGCCACTGAAGCCAAAGGTGTGGCCGCACTCACTTTTGTACGGTCCGCAGACTAAAGTCCAGATCCCAACTAAAGCCATGTGTGCGGCTGCACTCAGAATTATGCGGCCGCACAACCTCCGCAGGGGCATTTTTATCAAATATTTTCAGCTTAGTATAAATAGGATTTTTTGTCATTTTTAGGTTAAGCTTTATTTTTTAAGAGCACCTGTTCTGTTTTCCTTTACTGCTTTTAGTAATTTTGTACTATCTTTGTCTCCATACACTAGATTTTCATCCCATAATGAAATGTTATGGATTCTATCTTTATTTATTCTTTAATTTCTGTATTTTTCATGAGTAGCTAAATTTTTAGCTAGGGTTGTGACCCAACCCTAGTGTGGGTATTTGATGGATGTCTAATTTAGGGCTCGTTTGTGATTGGGTTAGTGATATTTAACCTAGTTCTTGATAGAACTCAAGAATTAATGGTTTCAAACATTGATTCATGCCTAATTGACTTAGTCTCTACTTGAGAAAGAGGGATTAAGTCTAGGAAAACTTGGCTAACAAGGAATCAGGGTGAACTCAAGAAATTGATATCCCCAATTAAAGGGTTGAAACTAGAGATAGTAATACCCGACTTGAGCTAATATCACTTGTATTATGCAAATACCCATTTGGACTTGAGAAATCCAAATTAGGAAAAATCACTCAAACTACTGAGAGGTATAGAGTGAGTACCCGGGTGTGATTGCTATATTATGACCCCGACTAATAGAACTTGCCCTGGAGTTTACAACCCATTAGATAACCATCTAGGTAGAAGTCACGACCCTAGACCCTTTTATCAATTGAAAAACAACTCAAAACCAAAAATATTGTCCCTTAGTTTTATACTTGCATACAATAGAACAAAGTGGAATTAGAACATCAGTCAACATTGTGGAAGTGTAATTTGAGCCCAAACATGCAATCAAACTAGATATACACCTAATCCCATATTCTAACTCCCTGTGGATTTGACCCCGACCTTCGTTGGGTTTATTATTGCATCGACCGCCTCACTACATAATTGTGGTGTGGGTTTGGCCGAGATCATTGATGCGAACCAGTATCGAGATACATATGCTCGATATCCAAGAGTTTCCTCAACCAAGTGAAGAAGGACTGTAACTGGGAAAACAAAGAGGTCGTGATACCGGTCCCTGAAAAAGATATCACTACCCACGTGGAAGGGTTCTTGAATATTTACACTTACCCTTTCACATTGGGTCCCGTCGATCCAGTCATCATAGACTTCTACAAAAAGTATCAAGTGACCCTCAGCCAAAACCACCCCTCTTTCTGGAGGATTGTTATATTGCTCTGCTTCTTTGTGAGGAAAATCGACGGGATCCCTTTCACCCTAAATGACCTTATAAGTCTGTATAGCCCTCGACTTTATTGAGGTGGGCTAATAAAGCTCCAATGCCGGGCCACCAAGACACTCATCTTGAGTGTTGACAAAGACAAAGACCGGGGTTGGATGGGCCGATTCGTTCGAGTGAGGACCACCGACTTAATTCCGGCCCAGAGCATGCCGTTTCCCAAGAAATGAAATATGAAATGTAAGTACGACTCTGCTTTTCATTTTTGCTTGTTGATTTTACTTCTTCACCTTCCCTTACCGATGTTTTCCCCGGTGTAGCTGCTACCTGGATGCCGGGTGCTATTCCTCATCTCGAGAGTTGGGTTAGGAGCTTGGTCTCAACATCAACGTATGCCGAGCGCACATGGCACGATTTATCAAAGGGTCGGTGGGAGGAAAATAATTATGGTAAGCCTCATTCCTGTTTTTAAAGATTTGGTCACTATAAAAATGCTTTCCGAGCTTACTCAGTTTCCTTTTTTGTAGGTCTCAGAAAAGATGTGACGATGAGGCCCCCGTTCGGTGATGAAGAAGCCTCACTCCCTATCTTGAAGCCTACAAATGAGAGCAAGAGGAAGAGGACCTCGACCTCCAAGGGGAAAAATCCCAAAAAGAGAGTGGCTCGTAAGCCTAAGAAGAGTGTTATTCCCCTATCTGTGGAGTCGGCCCAAATTCTAAGGGAGGAAGAAGAAGAAGAGGAAGAAAAGAAGAAGAAGAAAAAGAGGATGGTTCTGGGTTGGTGGATCGAGCACGAGCTAATACCGAGGCTTAAAAGGCCACAGGACCAGTAGAAGATGCAAATATTCTACCCCGACCTAATAGGGTCCAAGAGGGGGATTCAGTTGAAGTCCCCGAGTCGGCTGGAGCCGAAGGTGCCTCACCTCAGGTGAGAAGGCGGCAGAAGTAGCTGGGAGGCCGGGCTCGAGTCTCTTCAAGACATAGAGAATGCCCCAAAAGACCCACTTGGGCAATAGAAATTGGAGACTCCCCATCGTTTCCTTCATTCTCAGAGGAAATGATTCGAGAGGCTCGGGCCGTAAAGGCTTCTCGCTTAGAAGGGGTCCATGGATAGGAGGACCCTTTCCATGGTTATTTTGCTGGGATCGATGATGCCGCTGGCTTGAGCGACTTGGAGGTACCGAGGAAGATCTCAGGAAAAACTTCCTTGAGTTTCAGGTTGACCAGCTAGTTCCCGGCCCTTAGTGCCGACCCCGAGTGCAAACAAACGATCATCATCACGGTCCCAGAGGATGCACGAGTTTTTGCAACCCCCGTAGGGGTGGCTAGTTACCTTCGGAGTCTGGTTACGGAGGAAAACCAAGCTCTGACGCGGTGGGAGTGCATTGTCTTTTTAATGAGGCCCAACAAGATCTGAACTGAGTAAGCCCCTACTTCCTTTGTCAATATCCATCTTTATACTTGAGTTACAGGTATCGGTGCTTCGTCACGAAGCTTTCTTTCGATCTCAAGGGGAGCTGAGTTGATATGAGGCTGAAGTCCGAGGGCTTACTGAGGATAAGGACGCCTTCAAACTTCTCAGCGAGCAAAGAGAAGAGGAAATAAAGGGCCTTCGTGCTGAGCTAGAGGCGGCTCAGAAAGAACAAACTGACCAAGCCGAGCAGGGAAAAATAATCTTAGACCTTAATGACACCAATTCGAGCGTGATGGCTAATAGTTCGATCCCACAGGTCCAACAAAAGCTTGATATAATCAGGAAGCTTCATGAGGAAGTGGATGCTGTGAAGAAAAACATGGACCGACTTGCCTCAGAAAATGAGGCTGCCCGAGATCAACTGTCCTCGGCTGAAAACCAACTCCAAAGAATGAAAGAGAAGAACTTGGTGCAAGCCAAGAAAATTGAGGAGTTCCTGTCTCGGTTGGGTTCAGCAACCTCCGATCGAGAGAAGTTGGTCACAGAACTTGCAGTGGCCAAATCTGAGGCTGAAACAGTCAAGGCCGATGCTGAGGCAATTGTGGCTGTCTACCGATCCGACGCCGAAGCCGCTCAAGCTCAAGCTCAAGCAGAGGAAGTTACTGAATTTGCTAAGGTTCGAGCATATTGGGTTGTCGAGCATTCCAAATGCCGGTCTCGAAGGGAGACTCTCGAGGAGATCCACGCTCGTGGTTTCGATCTTACTGTCGAGATTGAGAGTGCAAAAGAACTTGAAGCTAAAGCCAAAGCATTGGCATCTCTCGATGATGATGATCCCGGGAGCATGAGCAGGTACTGTCACACCTCCTTTTTCCCGAAAGAGTGGGATAAGGGAGTTTTTCCAATTTAAGTGACGTTATCAAAATGGGATTATTTATTATTCAGAGTCGCCACTTGGAATAATTTATGGTGTCCCAAGTCACCGGTTTATTTTAAATCCCAAATCGAGAAAGATTGACTCTGTTTTAAAAGTCTACGAAACTAAACGATCGGGTAAGGAATTTTGTTAACCCGGGAGAAGGTGTTAGGCACTCCCGAATTTCGTGGTTCTAGCACGGTCATTTAATGATTTATACTTAGCCTAAATTTTTAATTACTGATTTTAAATACCTATGTGCATTCCCATTTTTACCGCTTCTTATTATTCAATTTATCTAAAGGATTATCTTAATGGGAGTTACGCGTACGTATACTCATTTCATTTTGATGCGTCAAAAATTATGTCACGCGTACGTGTACACAATTCGTGACATTGATTTATTTAAGAAAAATAATCAAAGTCGTGCGAACGCGTACCTTGGTTTTATTTATTTTTTAAAAATCGTAATTATGTCACGCGAACGTGTGCAAAATCACAATGATAAATTAAATTGCGCCTAAAGCAAGCTACAATGTTCAAAATTATTTTTTCTTAAAGCTAATTTGAGATTATTGTAAGGCCAGGAGTTACAGATTTATTGAACTATTGTGAAAAAGTGAAGCAGATCTATTATGGAAAAGTGGACTAGTTTTAATCTTATTTTTACATAGGCCACAATACTTAAACTATTCGATCAAAAAATTTAAGTCATTCAATAAATTTATAACAAACACATCTTGTCAAAGAACTCCTAAAGCCCGAATTTTTAGATTTTAGAAATCAGACAAATTTCATGATCCTATCTTCCTTTGAACAAAATTATTTGTGTCTTAAGTCACTTTAACATGGATTTTTCCTCCTATAAATTATATTGGATCAACAACGAACAATGAAAGATTCATGACTTAATTATTTGTCGAACTAGCTTCTCTATAAAATTAAACCACCAAATTACTGAAGAAACTTACCAAAGCAGAAGCACTATTATTCCTTTGGGTAAAATAAACATACATGTTCGTGCTAAAAAAAAACTTTTAACCAATAAAGGTGACAAATTAATTTATGTCAATTCTATAATTGTAGTAACCACACGATTAAACTCAAAAGATCAAAAGATTAACGTGCATCATATCCAAAATCTTTAAAATAGATATGCATCATAACAAAAACGGGTCCTTAATGTGATCTATTTGATAAAGTTAATACTTCCGATAGAACTTCCCAATACCATAAAAAGAAAGCAAAAAGCTTAAAACAAATATACTTGCTTTTTCAACAACTCCACCAAAGATCTGTTCCCTCACAAGATTTTACATATATGAATAAATCCTTATGCTTTCTTTAATAAATAATTAATGCCAATATCTCATAAAACTAAATACAAATTAATGATATTATAAACTCAAAGTAGATACACATGAAAAGTAAAATATAAAAGCAATAGTGACATGGATCTAAAATACTCAAATCGTAGGGAAATGGAAAGGGCAGTGAAAGAGAGAAAGAAACACACCTTAAGCAATGAAACCTTTCAAATATATATAGATAAGAAAATTCCAAATAAATCGTCTCGTACAATAGAGGAGATTAAACCCAATGCAAAACAGAGAATCGAAACTGAAGAGGACAAACAGAAACTCTGACAACCTCGAACTCGGATGCGCGAACTAAATCTCGAACTCCGTCTTCAAATTAAATAACTTAAACTATTCCAAATGAATCTTGACTATAAAAGAACAATGGTTTTTTTTTTAGTGCTGATGTTTTTGTCCAGATTTTTCTCACCTCTTTTTTTTTTCTCTCAATCTCGTTCTCTTCTTTAAATAGGAGAAGAATTGAGGT
This sequence comes from Nicotiana knightiana, assembly GCA_005239525.1. Classification (NCBI taxonomy): domain Eukaryota; kingdom Viridiplantae; phylum Streptophyta; class Magnoliopsida; order Solanales; family Solanaceae; genus Nicotiana; species Nicotiana knightiana. The sequence continues at coordinate 15,157 of ML433197.1, forward strand.
CTTTTCCCTCACATGTCAAAAACTTGAAAAAGGGATCATAAGGGATGGGGTTTAGACGTGTGAAGTGAGGGAGTGAGAAATGGGGTTTGGAGGAGGGAATCGTGGGAGGTTAATTTGTGAGGGAGTTGGAGACGTGAGGGATTTGGGCAAAAATTTGGAGTTTAGTAAAAAAAAAACTTAATAATTGGGAAATTAGGGGATTGGGATTGTTATTAGCAAATATTAAATTTTGAGATAATATTTGTTAACAAACTTTATCTTTGTAATGTTAACTTCATTTTGCTTTTTTTAAATAAAAAAATAATAATTATAATAAATTAAGATAAGAATATTAACCAACATGTCTTACAATATAGGAAAACTAAATATCTACATGTACTTTAAATTATACTAAGAAAGATTCTATAGCTTACTTATTAGAATTCTAATTAAAAGAAACTATGTATATTTATATTTGATTTTTTTTTGAAATAAAATTTATACTCTAAGAATATGATTATTTTTGTAGTTTTTTTTAGTTACTTATAAAACCTATTAAGAGTAAGATAAAAGTTTAAAATATTAAGATTAGACCTGAAAGAAATATCTACACTAAAATAGTACAAAATTTGAGTGTGGTAAAAAATTAGTTGTTCACAGCATGCCCCTCTTTGCTTGGAAACATGAAGAGTTTTCAGGCAAAGAAAAATGAACAAGGTGACTGATGTTTGACCTCACTATTATTTAACAAAGAAAAGAAGTCAAAAGAAAAAGATGTGACCGAGCCTTGGTTTTAGGCAGCCTACATATCCAGGGTTATAAGGGAATCAGGTCACGTGTAGTTCAAGTAGAAGAAGAGTGATGGAATATACTTAGATGGAGAGTCCACTGAGGTTCCATCGAGGTTCCGATCCGCGGTTCCTACTATTACATCAAAATAAAAAGAAAATTACATATCTTGAAATCTAAGAGTTAAAAAATTCCAATCTAAATGCCATCTGGAGTCTTATCTTGATTCTTGAGTTGCTTCTCCTATTGACTTTAGACTGAAACATGGTGCTCTCGATGTAGCAGACTATGAAATACTCTCACAGGCTTGTTTCTTGATCAGATGATGAGAAGATGGATCTTGAGACCCTGTGTCTCCGCATACATTATGTCAAATCTGGTCGCGACTGGTATTGGGATCAACATTCCATTTTCTCCGGCAAGAGCTAGAATCCTATTTTTTTGCACATCCAAATCGTGCTTTGCAGAAAAACCTTCAAGCCATCACAAACAAACAAAACGAACAAAAATTTTCTGCCCCAGTTTGCACTAGGAAATTTTTGTGAGTTATTGAAAACACATTAAACTATCTTTGCTATTGCAGAACAAAGAATTGAAAAAGACACACTTTTTTTTAAAAATAATAAGGGATGTCGTACCCAGTGTTAACAAGAATGCAGGAAACTAGGGGATGTAGTACCATGTGTTGACGATAAAATGAGGCTCGTGGTACTCTAGGATGCTACTAGGGAATGTCGTACACTATGTTGGAAGAAAAATGCAACCAGGGGATGTAGTACCCTGTATTGGCAATAAGATGAGGCACATGACACTCTGAGATGCTACTAGAAAATGTCATACCCTATGTTAGTAATAATAAATACAACCAGGGGATGTGTACCCTGTGTTGACAATAAAATGAGGCTCGCGGTGCTTTAAGATGATACTAGGGAATGTCGTACCCTATGTTGGCAGAAAGTAATGCAGCCAGGGGACGTAGTACCCTGTGTTAGAAATAAAATGAGGCTCGTGGCACTCTGAGATGCTACTAGGGAATGTCGTATCCTATATTAGCAACGAGNTTCGTACCCCATGTATTCAAAAAGTAATGTGACCAGGGGATGTAGTACCCTGTGATTGGCAATGAGATGCAGCCAGAGAATGTAGTACCCAGTGTTGGCAATAAGTAATGCGACCAGGGGATGTGGTACCCTATGTTGAAGACATCGTATTGATTCCCTATAATGAAACTAAGAATAACATGATTATATGTATATTAGAAGAAAACCAAGGATTTGAGAACTTCACTTGGTGGTGTTCGTCTTTTCACGAACTGTTTCCTAAAATTGTTCTGTTCCAGTTCTGAACAAAGAAATATTCATAAGTTTTTAAAATGGTGGTCAGTTTGTGGCCTTGATCTCTTGGGTGACTTGACCTTGTGTCTATTACACTTGTTAGAAAAACTGACTCCATCGATGGTCGTACAAATTGCCTGGAGATTCTGTCATTATTTCTGGTGATGTTCTTTCTCAATATTAGAACCTGACTATTTTGCGCCTATCACCATTTATGTTTATGGTGCAAACAACCTTGCTCCCGGAACAACTTTTAACTGAGTAACTTTCGTTGACCCTTGAATCATTGTTCAGTCCTTCAAGCCTTTTGCTCGTCAGGGAAGCTCAAAGATGGCTTTATGCCTTTGCCCATAATGTTCATGCCCAGAAAGTTTAGCTTCATATAACAGGAAAACTGTAACCAATTTTTGCGGCCTTTTCTTTGCTTTGCTTTGCTTTGGTGACAGTTGTTGACCCATGTCACTGAATGGGTTTTGAAGATTGACAAATGTTGACAATTTGAACCAGGTCCATCAAAGCATACACACCTGAACGGAGCAGTTGGCATAAGAATCGTACAAGCATAGGAGATATCAGTGATTGCTGAGTATCAAAGAATTAAGAGGATGTCTCCTAATACGAAAATATTGCAAACTGATGAAGATGACAGAAGTTGAATTCAGCTAGGACAGAAATAAATGAAGGAAGTTGAGTTATATTTGAACTCGTTTACTCAAGTAGAGTTGGATCAGAAATAAACCATGGACTCAACAACTGACTCTAAAAATACTCAAAGTATTACTGCTGAAATTCATTGACGCACAAAGACTAAATTGAATCAAGTTCTGAAAGCAAAATTCCCAGATATTTGCAAGCAGAAGTATTGTGCAAAGGCTAAAATTCAACTAGAAGAAACAGTGCCATCTATTTATCAGTGAGTCTAGTTTGTTGTAGTAGGAGTTTTAACATTGTATCTTTTCATCTTTAATAGAAGCAATTGTAATAGGTACACATTGTTCAAGTTAGAGTTAACTTGAAGCTTGTAGAAATTAGGTAGAGGCTTGTTACTACCAAGGGATTATAGTTAGTCCTAGGATTACAAAAGAGTTTATTTTGTAAGTCCGTTTGGCTCAGAGTTTTAGTGAAGAGTTTGAGCAAATCCTACTGAGGAGTAGGTCGTGTTTTTTTCACCTTTTGAGCGAGGTGTTTTCCACGTAAAAATCTCTGCGTTTTTACTTCACTGCTTTTATTATTCTGCAACAGTAGAAGTTGGAACACCAAGAAGAACCAGGTTCTTCTAGAGAGACAGCACTCGAAAAATTGGATACCACACAAATTAACCTATCTTCTTGTGTGGTATTGACGTCTAAAACATCAATTGCTATCAGAGCAAGTTATTCTTGAAAAGTCTAACACCTTGGAAAAGATCAAGATGAGTGCACCACCTGGGAACTGGGAAGGTCAATTAACTGCAAGACCACCACTCTTCAATGGCCAGCACTATTCTTGGTGGAAGAATAGAATGAAGGACCACCTTATTGGAGAGGACTATGAACTTTGGGACATAGTCACTGATGGACCAATTGCAACAATGAAGAAAATTGCTAAAGGTGTAGATGTACCTAAGACTAGGGCTGACTGCACGGCTGAAGATCAGAAGAAATGGGAGAAGAATGCCAAAGCAAAGAAGTGGCTAGTGTGTGGATTAGGACCAGATGAATACAATAGAATCCAAAGCTGCACCACTGCCAAGGAAATCTGGGATACTCTACAAGTAGCCCATGAAGGAACAACTCAAGTGAAGAGGTCTAGAGGTACACTACTATACTCTCAGTATGAAAACTTCACTATGAAAGAAGGAGAGACAATTCAGGAAACGTACACAAGGTTCACAACCTTGACAAATGTACACAAGGTTCACAACCCTGACAAATGAACTCAAGTCTCTTGGAAGAATCATACTTGAAGAATACAAGGTAGAGAAGATCTTGACAAGGGTTCTGCCTATCTCCTGGGAAAGCAAGATCACTGCTATCCAGGAATCCAAAAATATGGCAACCCTTAGANTGATTGGAAACCTCACTGCTTATGAACTCCGAAGGCAAAACATAAAGATGGATGCCCCAAAGAAGGAGAGAAGTCTAGCACTGAGGATCACTGAGGGACCTGATCTGAGGAGGATGAGATGGCCATGATAACCAAAGAATTCAGAAACTTTCTCATGAGGAAAAAGGGCATCTCCAGGGGAGGAAACTTCAACAAGGCAAAGGCACAATAAAGGTCAGCTAATGAGCGATGCTACAAGTGTGGAAAGACTGATCATCTCATCAAAAATTGTCCTCAGTGGGAAGTAAAATGGAGGAAGGAAAGATATGAGAGAAGGAACAGGTTAAACCCAAGAAAAACACAACAAAGGTTATGGTTGCGGCTTGGGGGGAAAGTTCAGATGAAGAATCAGAAGATGGGGAGACTAAAGATCAGGCTCTCATGGCAATTGGAGAATCTGATGAGGAGACTTATGAAGAACCAGAGGTAAGTATCTCACAACTTAAAACTAAAATAAAGTTTTCATCTAAGGAGAAACTCTATGAGTTGCTACTTGACTTCATAGATGATTCTGAGGAAACAACCAAAGAGAAGGATCAACTATCTAAAGAGTGTGCAATGCTAAAAGCAAAATGCATGGACCTGGAAATAAGGGTTAGTGAATCTGAAAAGAAAAACACTGTCTTGATGAACTAGGTTCATCCACTCAAAACTGAGATTCTAGAGCTAAAATCTAAAAACTTAAAGTTAAGACTAGGATCCAGTAAAAAGGTAGTTGATCACTCTCATGCCGTGTTAGAAGAAGACTTAGGTAAACTGAAAGATAAAATGTATGCGAAGGATGAGCAGATAAGATCTCTTAAAGAAGATCTTGGCTAAGTCAAACATGAATTAGATCGAACCTGTAAATGGAATAAATCCTCTGACGCTCTGATATGGCTTCAAAAGAATCATAGTAGCAACAAGAGAGGGATTGGCTTTGGAAGTCAATTGCCCAAGCGGGATCCCAAAAACAAGTATCTCACTCTTCCTGAGAATAAAATCTGCACCCATTGTGGTAAGACTGGACACTACAAATATGAGTGTACTGCAAAAGAACAGGCCAGTCGAAAAAATGAGAGGTTTCAAAAAGGGAAAAACTGGATGCCAAATTGGGCCAGAAAATTTTTTACTCATCCATTCTCTCATAGAAAAGGACCCAAACTAGTTTGGTTTCTTAAGACTAACCTTTGATTCCTTTTGTAGGTTCAAGTGAGAGGAGGCAGCCAGATTTGGTACTTGGATAGTGGCTGCTCAAAGCATATGACTGGGAACATGGAACAGTTCCTTTCACTTGAAAGTCTCAAAGGAGGAAAT
>ML433197.1:21453-67254 GCA_005239525.1 Nicotiana knightiana
TTAATTATACTAAGGTATAAACAATTGTAATAAAAACCTAAGGTTATAGTTTCCCCCACTGGTGAACTTACTTCTCGGATATTCGTATAGCTTGATTAATCGTCTCTATCAATCATGAACGCTCTATCTACCATAAATCTTTCTCAAGTAATTATGATAATTTACTAGACGCACTCTCTCAAGTTACGCTAGCTAGATTGCATTACAGTTCACATAGATTGCACCCGAAGTATCGNGTTGTTCAAACAATTACCTAAATATGCACTCTCTCTCAAGTAGATACATAATAAATAGGCACAGCTAATTGAGGGCCCTTCAATCAACTACAACAAGAACGTAGTTGAACAAATAGAGTTTAATCAACCAATCAAAACTATATTAATATCACAAGAAGTTTATTCCCCAACGGGTTCCACACGAAATTAGCTAAACAAATTCATAAGAATAAAATCTAAAACAACTAGCATAATTAAACTACAAAGTAAGGAAGAAAATATGTACAAATTGATGTTTTGCCTTCGATTCACTCTAAACTCGAATCTATGTGTATCCCTGTGAATATCCCCTTGTAGTTGTGTTTTAGGAGTCTATTTATAGGTTTAGGGTGAACCCCAACCGTGTAGGAGACTTCTATTTCAATTAGAAAACACTTAAACCCGTCAAAACTCGATTTCTGGCCGAACTGGGGACCTGGTCCAAACGCCTGTCTAACGCCAGGCCAGGGCTGGCGTTTCAGCCCAAACGCCTGGCTAACGCCAGGGTGGGGTTGGCGTTTCAGCCCAAACGCTTGGCTAACTCCAGGCAGGGTCAGTGTGTTTGGCTCTGTCGCCCGGCTATCGCCCGGGTGTCTCATTTCGCGTATTTTTCGACGTATTTGCATCCTTTTAGCCCCGTTTCCATCTCCACTTCACCTACACATGAAATAACTCCATTAAGCACATAATAAGTGTAATTGTATCATTAATGCGCATAAAATGTAAGGTATATCACATGTTAAACTATGCATTTTAGTCTCGCATCAGTACGGTATGGTATTTAGACATTTCGGTTCGGAATTTTCGGTATTTCTTAAAATGCAATACCAATACCGTACCTAATTAAATTCGGTATGGTTCGATTTTTCTCCTTTCGATTTCGGTTTATTCGATTTGGTAACTTCGATTTATTCGGTTTGAATACTAACTAGTGCATAGATTTATAGACTGTAATATTCTAAATTAAAGTACTCAAAAGTACAAAACTAAAATTTTTTGTACAAAACTAGCAAATATCAACCCATAGAGAAAAAATGTACATAAAAGAATAAAGTTGATCATTAGAAATGTCTTGTTACTTGCTTAGAGTTAATTGATGAACCTAGAGAATAAAGGAAAGTAAATTTTTATATTTATATATTTATGTTATAACTAATAATATGTGTTTTGTAATATAATATATATTTCGGTACGATATCGGTATTTTGATATTTCATTTTAAAATACCAAATACCATATATAATACTAATATTTTTTTAAAATTTAAACCAAATACCATACCGAATACCAAAATATCGAATATCAAATACCAAAATTTTCGATGTCGGTACGGTAGTTCGGTATTTACCAAATTATGCACAATCCTAGATAGGTACTCCCAACCAGCAAACAACTTCCTACCATCTAGTTTGCCTTTTTTATATATATTTCAAGTAGACCTATTAAGACAATTTTTTCCTCATTGCAAAGGATCTTAACCTCCTTTTGCTTATTAGGGGCATTGAGCCCCCTAGCATTCCAACTAAGTAAACTATTCATTCCCCAATTGAGGAATAGATTGTCCTCTCACATTGCATTGTTTCTCCTTTTCAACACTCAATTTGTGTATCATTCCTATGTAGCACCTGAAAAGAGTTGGAACTCTTCATCTGTGTAGTCTGCTTGACCATAGCCTTGCTATATTTGAGTGGAGTCTGCCAACTTGACCCCTCATCTGTCTTATTTTTCCCAGTTGTTTGTAAGTTACCAGTTTTAGTAGGTGAACTATGGTGCTTTCCTTTGTCTCCTCCTTGTAATTTGTTCACAAGAGGTTGTTCATTCCTTACTTATGTTTGCCCACCTCCCTGCTTTACTCTAGTTTCTTCATTTTGGTTCTGGATTTTTGGTGCTTTATTTTTCGATCTACATACTTCCTCTACATGGCCATACTTTGAGCAATGATCACATAGAGTAGGTTTCCAATCATAGCTAACTTTCTGTTCAACCAGCTTACCCTTCTCATTCCTAAATAATATCCTTGGCATCCATTCCTACTTCAACCAGCAGTCATGAAAAGTTTAGTCCATTCCTTTTTTCTGTATTATGATCTACCATCAGAGATTTACCAACCAAACCACCTATTATTCTCAATCCTTTAGGGCTCCGGTACTTCAAAAATCCAGCCCTGGAAACCTGATCCATATTGGAACAGTCTACAACTCCTCTCTAGTGAGTTCCAAATATGGTGTCCATGCTTTGACTATGAGAGGTTCGTTATTAAAATAGAAATTTCCACCCTGAATCACCTTATGTTTTCATATCTCAGATTCAAATCTAACTACAATCACTTCATTCTGTAGCATAGCAATCCTATATATCCTATACTTGCCTCATAACCTATGAATGTATCATTGTATAACCGCAAAAGGAGGATGTGCCACAAGAACATAGCAAATTACAACATTCCCCCAATATGCAATTTCAGAACTAATGTCATCGAAATCAATTTCTCCAATTTGTTTCTTAGGAGAAACATATTCCAACTCGTAACATGCGTTTGCAATTTTAGCCATGTCAAAGATATCCCATATTGAATTTGGCTTTTGTTGTGCTTCTAGTTCCTCTTCGACCTCGTCCGCCCATGATTTCTTCCCACTACTTGCTAATCCCGATTTCTTGCTACTTGGTGAGGCCAATACTTTCTCATTCCATAAACGATCAGCTTCAATTTGATCCAATTTCACTATGTCTTGTTGTTGCGTTACTGTATCATTGGTTTTAGGGTTAGTTGAACTGGAACCCACTAATTTTCCAATTTCTAGTTGTGATTTGTGCCCTCGTTGGTTGTTACTTTGCAAGGTCAACGATTCATTCGCCATTAATGTATTTTGTGATGGGATGAGAGCTCGCTTACCCATGGTAGGCGAAGGTTTGGCTAACATACACCGCGAGAGAAAGCAACCATCAGAGAAAGAATTAACTGATTCTTTCGGTATTATTATTAGGCAAAATACATAGTTTACCCATCAACCTTGTAGCGAAAACCCTGTTATACACCTCTCTTTCACGGGAAGCCTTTTACACACCCAACCTTTCATAAGTGTCTAAGACATTACTTTTGACCAGATAGCACTTGCGTGTTTACACACAAGAAAAGTGCGTGAAGCCCATAAAAATCCTATTTTTGTCTCCCCTCCCCACAGGAACCCCTACCCCTCCCCTAGTCTTCTTCTTAACCCCCCCCCCCCCCCATTTTCTCCCCTAAATAGAATTTTTGAAAGAACATATCAATTTTAGATCTAAAATTGAGCGGATTTTGTTGGTTTATTGTCCAAATATTGTGAAAATTATTTATTTGTGATAGATTTAAAAGCTTTAACAATAGTATTGAAGGTTTGGTGAAAAAATCTAGAATCCACCATTGTTGGGGTATCGAAAAAAACTTGAAAAATCAAATGGATCTTGTTGATTATTGGGTCATTGAAATCAATTTGTTGCTCGATTATTTTCAACTAGCTGTTTGGATATTGTGGTTGAATTTTGGTGTTGTTGGAGACTTTTTCACAAACAACCATGGTGGTAGCACAATGGTGCTTAAGATAGAAAATATAAAGATGAAGAAGATGGGTTCTAGTTTTAATTTCTAATATATTTTTTCCTTTTTAAAGTCAATGACACGTGTCACGACCCTATTAGGGCGTGCTTTCACATTATCTGAAAAAAATTGATCATCCACAAACGGTTTGTGTCTTAGACACACTTTTGAAAGGTTGAATGTGTAAAAGATTTTTCGTGAAAGAGAGGTGTGTAACAGGGATTTCGACAAGGTTGATGGGTAAACTATGTATTTTTCCTTATTATTATTATTGTTGTTGTTGTTATTGTTGTTGTTGTTGTTGTTGTTGTTGTTGTTATTATTGTTGTTGTTGTTGTTGTTGTTATTATTATTTTTAAGTATTTAAAATTTGTAAATAACGATTAAGTAATAGACTCTTCTTCTTCAAAATGCTCTCGGCGCACGTTAGTTAAATGTACGCCGAACTTGCAACTATGGCGAAAGGAAGAGGCAAGGGAAGAGGCTGACCTCGTAAGTATACATTGACGACACTAGAGAACTTATTGACGGTAAGTAATCAGCCATTGATGGAGAAAGTAGCTCCATTAACTACACCTCCAACTTCATTACAGAGTATAGATCCAGCTACTGGAGGTACTGCATGGGTAATTGGCTCAACATTATTTCAGAAGAACAGATTTGCTACAAATGGTATGTCACTATCTTATATTTCACCGCTAATTGTAGATGGGCAACCTATAGTTCAATTAGACAAATTAGAGGTGGAAGCGGAAGAAAACAAGTGGAAATGTGCTTTGATTCCTTATATTTTAGGAGATGGTTCAGGGTATAATGCAATGAAGAGATACATCAACTTGTATCGGTCACATGTTTCAGATCCAGATCTATTCTACCATGATAAAGGTTACTACATAATCAGATTCAAAATCATGGAAGATGCCCATGAAATTCTATGTGTTGGTCCTTATTCAATAGTTAACAAACCTATAATCCTAAAACCATGGACACTTGATTTTGATTTCACTGAGAAATTCCATATTGTTACTCCACTATGGGTTAAATTTCTCAAGTTACCTATGTCTTGTTGGGGAATGGGATCATTGAGTAGGATTGCTAGTGTGATTGGGAGACCTATTTTTGTGATGAGTGCACAACTAAGCAGACTAGAGTTTCATTTGCTTGGATTCTTATTGAGATTAATGTCACTAAAGAGTTGCCAACTGAAGTTTGGGTGATGGATCCAACTGGGAAGAAGTTTTTACAGAATGTTACATATGATTAGAAGCCATCTTATTGTGAGAAGTGTTTGGTAGTGGGACACAAATGCTCAAACCAAGTGAGACTTGTCACACAACAACCTATTCAAGCTAAGAAATCCAAAAACCAATAAGATAATTACACAGGAATGGAGAACCAAGGCTCCAATGCCTACAGTACCTGTGCAGAGTGAAATAGCCCTAGCTGAGCTGCCATAACAAGTTACTGTCAATGTGGTAACTGATATTCAGGAGTCTAAGGAAAGTATTGTCCTTCCAAGTGGGGTTCTTAGAGTTGAAAGATAAAGGAAAAGAAGTTCATAACACAGAATTGAACCTCGTCAATTTTCCTCCCCTCTCTCCCATTCCAGTGAGAAACAGATTTGAAGTAGTGTCCAATAGTAAATATGAGAATCACATACCACCTGGGATAAAGGTGGAACCAGTAGTCAGTAAATGAAGTGGTTATTCTGGAATATTAGAGGTGTAAATAAAAGGTACAAACAGAAGGAGTTTAGGGAGTATATAAGAAGCAATAAAATAAAGTTAGTAGGGTTAGTAGAAACTAAGGTGAAAGAAGGAAATGCTCAAAGAATTTCAAAAAATCTTGTTCCTGGATGGGGTATGCTAGCTAATTATAATGAAGCTGGGAATAGTAGGATATGGTTATTATGGGATACTAATCATCTGATTGTTACTGGACTTAATGATGATCCTCAAATGATTCATTGTCTAGTAAGAAGTAGAAGGGGGGGGGGTATAGATTGTTATCTCAATGTTGTTTATAGTTTTCATAGGATAGAGCAAAGAAGATCTTTATGGGAGAATTTGTAGCAACTTTCAACAAGTATTACAAGCCCATGGTTAATTGCAGGGGATTTCAATGCAGTTTTATATCCTAATGACAGACTTTCTTGTAACCTGTTAGCTATTCAGAGATTCAAGAATTTGGCTACTGTCTTCAGCAAGCAGGATTAACAGAATTGCCTTGGAAGGGAGAATATTACACATGGACAAACAAACAACCTGTAGTATATACGGTGAGTAGCAGGTTATATAGAGTTTTTGGAAACTATGAGTGGATGCTGACTTGGAGCCATGTGGAGACTATATATGATATACCTCAAATTTCAGATCATGCTCCTATGATGTTACCATTAGCAACTTCTTCTTGGACAGGAAGGGTTCCTTTTAGATTTTTCAATATATGGTCTACTCATGTAGACTTCCCTCAGATTGTGGCAAATATCTGGAACTCTTCAAATACTTGTGCATATCTGAAAGCAGTATGAATCAAGTTAAAAGCATTGAAAGCTCCTCTAAAAGCTTTGAATGCTAATGATTTCAAGGGCATTACTCATAGAATTGAAAGGGCCAGACTAGAACTGAAAGATATACAAGAGCAGCTAACAATTACCTATATTGATGGCTTACTACATAAGGAGAAAGAGACACTACTTAACCTTGATAAGTGGTCTCTAATTGAGGAGAGTGTGTTGCAGCAGAAGGCAAGAGCAATGTGTATTCAACTGGGTGACTCCCAACACTAAGTATTTTACAGCAGTTATGAAAGAAATATCACAAAGAAAACAGATTACAAAAATTACAACAGGTTTAGGGGATACGGTGACTAATCATGCATCTATCAAGAAGGAGATTCTAGAGTTTTACAAGGCACTATTGGGCTCAGTAGCTAAGTCACTTCCTGCCATAAATAGATTGTACATGGCAAATGGTCATGTTCTATCCCAGCAGCAAAAAATGGAGTTATGTGCAGAAGTAACATATCAAGAAATTCTGGAGAGCCTTAAAGCCATCGGAGATGACAAAGCACCAGGGATTGATGGTTATAATACAGTTTTTTTCAAGAAGGTCTGGAGCATCATCAACAACCAAGTAAAATGTGTTATCAAAGAGTTCTTCTCAACTTCCAAGATGTATAAACAAGTAAATTGTTCCACCATTACTTTAGTACCTAAAGTTCCTAATCCTACTACAGTCAAGGAATAAAGACCAATTGCCTGTTGTACAGTTCTGTACAAAATGATATCCAAAATATTAGCTTCCAGACTTCAAAAGATCATGCCAAGTATAATATGTGAAGCCCAGGCTGGTTTTATTCATGGCAGAAAGATATCTGATAGTATAATTTTGGCTCATGAACTAGTCAAGTCTTATACCATAGCCCAAATATCACCTAGGTGCATGGTGAAAATTGATCTTCAGAAAGCATATGACTCAGTGGAATGGATTTTTTTACAACAGGTGATGGAGGAGATTGGCTTCCCCGACAGATTCATCAAATGGATCATGGAGTGTATTAAAACAGTTAGTTATACTGTTTTGTGAATGGGGAATCAACTGAACTTTTTAATGCTGCTAAGGGACTTAGACAAAGAGATCCTATATCTCCTTTATTATTTGTTATTGTGATGGAATATCTGACTAGATCACTCACTGAACTGAAAAAGGAAACTAAATTTCAATACCATCCTAGATGCAAGAAACTTGACATAACTCATGTGAGTTTTGCTGATGACCTACTTTTGTTTGCCAGATGTGATATGCTTTCTATAGTTACTATGTACAAATATTTCTCCCAATTCTCTGAGGCCTCATGATTACAAGCTAACCTAGGTAAAAACTCAGTGTACTTTGGTAGAGTGAAGCATGAAGTGAAGAGACAGATTCTGGATCATCTAGGATTTGTGCAAGGAGACTTATCATTCAAATATTTAGGCATTCCTTTGTCTACTAAGAAAATTGCATTGATCCAATGGTAACCTTTAATTGAAAGAATCACAGCCAAGATCTCCTCATGGTCTGTCAGAAAACTATCCTATGTTGGTCGAGTGCAATTAGTACAATCTGTTATTTTTGGCATTCAAGCTAACTTGGCTCAGTTGTTTATTCTACCTGTCAAAGTTCTGAAGATGATTGAGGCTATTTGCAGAAGCTATATTTGGTCTGGCAGTAATACTATCACTAAGAAGGCATATGTGGCTTGGGAGAAAATGTGCACTTCTAAATCTGTTGGTGGCTTGAATCTCATCAACTTACCTCTGTGGAACAAGGCAACAATTGCTAAGGTATGCTGGTATCTAGCTCATAAAGAAGATAAACTGTGGATCATGTGGATTAATACGTACTATGTCAAACAACATCACCTACAAAACATGCCAATACCAAGCCAGGCCAGTTGGATACTCAGAAGGATAATTGCTTCAAGAGTTATTTTGCAGCAAGCTCAGAATTCAAATGATCACATTGGCAACATCAGACAACTATATTTACAGCTACTGGGAGACTTACCAAGAGTTAGTTGGAAGTGTCTGATGTTCCATAACTCTGCTCGACGAAAGGCTGTCTTCAGCTTATGGTTATTGTTACAAGGAAGATTGCCTACCAAGGACATGTTAGCTAGCGGGGGTTTGAACATTAATCAATAATGTATTATATGCCAAGGACATATGGAGATAAGAGACCACTTGTTTTTGTTATGCTCGTATGCAACAATGTTGTGGAAGAAAGTAATGAGGTGGATTCAAGAGGATCAAATGAGCAATCACAACTGGGATCAACATCTTCAATGGATCATCAAGAAACGCAAAGGAAGTCAAGCAGCACCTTTCAGAATGGTGTTTACTGAAACTTCATATGCATTATGGATATAAAGGAATACACGTATCTTTGAACAAAGATACCGTAGCAGTGAAGTATTAGCACGAGAAATAGCCTACATATGTAATAGTAGAGTAGTACCTAGAGCTAGAAACCAAATACAACAGTTTTTGTTAGAAGAGTAAGTCAGTTTAGCTATTATGTAATTCAGTAGCTCGGTCGATGTTGAAATAGTCAGCAGAGTATTATGCTGGACTATGAATTTGTAAAGATTGATCTTTGGTGATTAATGCAAAAGAAGTTAATTACCAAAAAAAAAAATTGTAAATAACTTTTTTTAACATATATACCGTATGGCGTCTAAATAAATTATGTCAGTAAGATATAATCATAACGAAAGGTTAATGAATATTTTCAAATTAAGAAATGCCATATCATTCTTTTTTGTAAAAAAGTTTAAAAAAAGAGTCACGTAAAATGAATAAACGTCGTCAAGAAAACAAGAATGATAGTTATAGTAAGAAATTCACGTAAAATGAATAAACTTCAATATTAAATATTTTGGATCATTATTTGTGATATGAGTCATGAGAATATGACTTGCTACTATGAATACGTCATGTACAAATTTTCTAAGTCCATTAAACAAGGTTTTGTATGTTTTTGACAAAGTAAACTAGGGTATGTTTTATTACAATTTTTTTTATCTAATCATCGACTTTTATGGAAATTAAATACTATAGAGCGTGGAGAAAATTATCTACAAATCCATAAATAACTGCAGTATTCTTTCTTCTTCTTTTTTTGTGACAGCTAAACTCTTCAATTATTTTCTTTTCTTTTCAAAATTTTGACCGTCTAGAAGTTAAATTAAAACATACTATAAGATGCGTTTATATAAAACAACACATTGGTATTTACAGTTCTATATATATGACTTTTAGCTTATTTAACGCGTAATATTTACTTTAATGTGTATATAATTTTTTCGGTTTACTGTAATTGAATTTTTATTTCCACATGTGTTTAGAACAATATTTTTTAGTACTTTATGCACCTGGACCCTCTATTTTTCAAATGAAGATAAATTCTCTCATATCTACTCTTTTTTAAAATAAATATTTCTGGAAAATATTTAGAAATTAAATACGAAGAATAATTTGTCAATTAAATAGAATTTTGCTACTGCTCGATAATGACTAATGATATATGACAAAAAACCCAGAATTATAAAAATATGGTATGCTGAATCCACTATATAAGAAGGCTCCAAAATTTTCATTTGACTTTTTCTCTTAATTTATCACTATTAATTAATGTCTTATTACTAATTGTTAGTACATAATTAACTTCTTTAACAAAGCCACAAAGCAAAACGACAAGCGTAACCAATACAAAGGGGAAGGTCATAATGGTCACTTTGACTGAAATAAAAGTAATTATATTAGTCAGACTTTGTAAAAGACCCCACAAAACTGGACCCCACATCTAAGATTATTGCATTTGTATCTTTGAATTGAAATGGTCATAACTACTTACAAGTACAAATTAGTTGTGCAGACGTACATCTCTGTAACAGTGTCGTTTGTTTCGAATATCTTTTCATGTTATAGTGAAGTTTTATTATAGAGAATATCTATTATAGTATTATAACATAACATAAAAATTAATTTCGAATAAACTTAGGTTTTATAGAGAAGCAGAGGCGGATCTAGAATTTTAAGTGTATGAGTTCCTAAAAAAATCTCACATTAATATATAATAATAACTAGATTAATGGATTGGGTTCCAAGCTACATATTCTTATACATTTAATGAATTTTTCAATGCAAATACATGATCTAGACAAAACCTATTGGGTTCACGGGAACCCGCACATATTGTGATGGATCCGCCGATGTAGAGAAGTGTTGCTATATAGGGGTATTGTTATAAAGAGGTCTGACTGTAATACTAATTTTCAAAGAAAATTAAAAAAATATCGTTAAATATTATGGTGGGATGAATAAGATTTATCCACCCTTAGTTAGAGATCTCAAATTCGAGTCTTAAAAATAAAAAGATGTAAGGTAAAGAATATTTTATTTTAAATAAGTTTTATACAACAAGAAATCGAATTAGACGAAGTTCCAACATAAATACTGAATATCGCGTGGAAATAAAAAAAGAAAAGAAAATGTATGTAGTATGCTTAAGGAGAATGTTGGAGAATTAGAAAAGACATAGTCAACTGATTTGTTTAAAATTAACGCATTTAAGTCGATTTAATTGACACGTGGGAGGTCATCACTGGCTTGATCTAATCTTGTGGGAAAATTTTCAACAACTATATTCTATTTGCAACTTCCAAAAGGCATCTCCCCGTTCACACCTCTGAAAAATAATTTATTGCGATTACCACAAAATCTTTGTTTTTTAAATATAAGATAAGAATAAGAAATTCGCATGCTCCGAATGGGTATATGTATATTTTGGTGTGTATATTATATCCTCCCGAAACAACTCATTTGAAGGTATGTTTGGTACGAAGGAAAATATTTTTTTAGAAAATATTTTCTTGAAAATGAGTAGTTTTATCATTTATTTTTTCGTGTTTGGTTGACGAGTGAAAAACTTTTTCCGGAAAATATACCCAAAGGAACTAATGTGATGCTTTACTTTTTCACGCAAAATAGTATTGGAATTTGTGCTCCGTAACTAAAAATAAAATACTCTTTTTCGGTTGAAAAAGAAAGTAATATTTCTACAACATGAAAATAAAATAATCATTTTATTGAAATAAAAGAAATACTTTCTCTACGTCGTAAAAAGAAAATACTCATTTTATTGAAACGAAAAAAAAAATACTTTTTTGACATCATGATAAGATTTTTTTTTGTTGTTAAAATGATAAAAATATTTTCTTATATCATGAAAATAAAATTTCATTTCTTGAAATGAAAAAAAAAATCTATCTTATAAAAAGAAAGTACTACTACTAATATTTTTACTAAGGGGGAGGGTGGGGTAGGGGTAGGGGGTGGGTGTGGGGGTGGATTGGTGAGGAAGGTTGCAAAAGAGTTTTGGAATTTTTCTTGATAGGGAAAATATTTTTCTCCAATTAAAGAAAAATGAGTTAATGAACAAAATATTTTTCAAAATATTTAAACCAACCAAACATGAAAAAATATTTTCCTTCATATCAAACACACCCTCAATTTTGTGACTTGTTTGTTGATATTTTCTTTTTTTAAAATTTAGTTAACATTGAATATCTCTTAGTGTGCATTTATAATTTTGGATGAATTAATATATGAAGTAAACCTTTCACACTACCTAAAGTCCAAAACTAGAAAACATAAATAAGTCAAGCAATTTATTGTTAGATTAGAAAAGGGATCATACAGTTACCACAAAAGAGCAGTCTTGTAAAATAGTCTTGAGTTGAAAAGTGCCAAGGCAATGTGTTGGGTTGCTGTTTATTCAAACCATAGTTACATTTGTAGGAATACCATTCTCAAAACTCAACTTCATACATAAAAACAAATGTTTAGTAGTGGCTGCGACATGATTTTCACTGAGGGAATTCAAAAAAAACAAGTAAAAAAGATAAATACGAAATGAAATTAAGAGGATTCAATATTCACGATATATTATACATAAAAAGATTTATATATACAGTATAATTTTCTATTCAAACGCGTCTTCAGTTTCGCCCCTTAGCTCTGCCCCTCAATACTAGGTATGGCTTTTGAGAAATATTACCAAACGATGAAATATTGACCAATAAATTCAGACAATTAAGAGATCAAGATTGATAAAAAACAAAGAGACATATGCAACTGGTCAAAGGCTTGGGAGACGGTATTTTTGAATTTTTTATTTTATTTTTAAACCCTAGACTCGTAGGAGGCAGTTTGAATAGAGAATTTTCACCTACAAACCTTGGGTAAGTGGTTCTAATATATTTCTAATCATATTTCACCAGCATATCTTAGATTTTAATATCAAAATCACGTGAATCAAATTGAAAATTTGTGAAGCTTTGTCAAGTTTTTGAAAAAAAATAAGAAATTGAGTTTTGAGAGTCAATTTAGACTCGGATTTTGAAACTAATCATTACACATATATGAACTCATGGGATTATGGATAGTCGGAATCTACCATTGGATCCGGGCTTTGACCGGGAGGGCTCCAGGATTGACTTTTGTTGACTTTTTGGGAAAAGTGTAAAGATCTCAGTTTTATCTATTGCATTTGATTTCCCTAGAATTGTTTGATGATATTAAGTCGATTTTGATTAGATTTGAGCCGCATGAAGGCGGATTTTAAGGAAAAAGCTATTTCAAGTGTTGAATTGGCCTAGTTGAGGTAAGTGTTTTGCCTAACTTTGTGTGGAAAAATCATCCCTTAGGATTGATATTGATTGATTCATTTGTGTTATGTGAAATCCGTATATGCAAGGTGACAAGTGGATACACGAGTTGTACGTGAGTTTGGCCGGTTTAGGCTACTTATACTCATTTCATGTCTTAATTTAATCGTTATATCATGTTCTAAATTCTCGTAATCAATCTATTCTTACATGTGTTAGTCTGTCCTTGCATGCCTCAAAAACGATTTTGTTATCACTTTTTCCACATTCTAATTGATAAATTTCTATCGTGTTTTAGTTGAACATGTTGCCTCTTTAATTGTTACATATCTCTCTCACCGTTGCTTATCATTATTTGAAGTTATTGTTTATGTTATCTCTTTCATTGTTAATTATCATTATTTAAAGTTATTGTTCATGTTATTCTTTCATTGTTAATTATCGTTATTTGGGGTTATGTTCACGTTATCCTTTTCCTTGTTTATTTGCATTATTTGAAGTCATTGTTACACGTTTTCTATTCCATAGTGAGTTATTTTTATTTAACATCACGGTTATATATTGCTTTTCATTGTTGAGTTACTGGTGTTGAAGTTGTGAAGCCGCTATCACGTTGAGGTAAAATTGTTATTGTTGAAACACCTTATTGTTGAACATTTTACATTCATTGTTATTATCAATGTTGTTGTATATGTTGTGATAGAGCCGTGGGTTATTGTTGTGAAAAAATTGATATTGTTGATTATTGGCAAGTTGTGATATATGGGCACTTGTGGTGCGCGTTGTAATTGTGATATGATATTGACGAACACGTGTCAGTATAAGGCTTGGGGTTAATGTGCATGTGGTGGTATAAGTTGGAATTTATGTGCGTGTTGTTTGTAGGGAAACTACGTGAAGCCACGCGACATCATAAGGTGGGCTAAAGTGTGTGTAGCTATTTTGGGAAAATTATTTTCAAAACATATTTCAAACGTAAGGCTCACGTGGGCATATAAGGAAAGATTTTGATTGAGATTGTGAATTGTGAATACGAGACGGTACCTCTTGTGATTCTGATACGTATATACGAGGCGGTACCTCGGTGGTGATTCTTATTGTACACGAGGTGGTACGTCGTAGTGATTTTTGTTGTTTATCTCATTTTGCAAGTAGTTTGGTGGGAACGTTTCCCATTGTCTCTTCTTCTTTGTTTAGCGGTTGTTGTCCGTGTATGATTATTTTGGTTCTCTTTAATTATTTATTTAATGTTACTTCCATGCCTAATTTTGGTAACAGTTCATGCTAATATCTTGTCTCGTATCAATTATTTCTCTGCTTTCTATTATTGTTTATTCTGTTTATTTATATCATAATAAGTGTCTTAACCTGGTCTTGTCACTACTCTACCGAATTTAGGCTTGATACTTACTAGGTACCATTATGGCATACTTATACTACAGTTCTGCATAATTTTTTTATACAGATCCAAGTATGTCTGCTTGTGTCGGACGCTAGAGTTGATTGGAGTTACTGTTTGAAGACTTAAAGATATACCTGCTCCACGTCCACAGGCCTCAAAGTCACCTTCCCTATTTTACTTGATGTTGTATTTCTTTGAGATAGTGATGTAATAGATATTCTAGTTTACTCTATATAGAGCTTATGACTCAATTTCTCCGATTTTGGAAAAGTATTTGTTGAGACTCTATTTCGTGAGTTTATATCAGTTATTTACTTTTGTTAGTATTTTGGTTGATCATTTCCGTCAAGTTGTTATTAGTTGTTAGACTTACCTGGTCGTAGAGATTACGTGATATCATAATATATTACGGAGGAAAATTGGAGTCGTAGCACTTCAATACTAGGTATGACTTTTGAGAAGCCTGTCTGTTGTTTAATAAAGTAAAGCCCTCGTGACAATGTTGGTGTATACTTGCCAAACGATGAAACATTGACCAATGAATTTAGACAATTAAGAGATCAAGATTAATAAAAAACAAAGCAAAGTAAAATTAGACCATAAAGCTCAGTACTTTCTAAAACAAATAAAACAATTGACTTTCTTTAATTAGACATCAGCACAAATTATACATTTGACGCTCTTAAGATGAGGTTGATTTTAGTACAATAGGAATATAGGATGTTCAAATTTAAGAGTAACTCGAACAGGGAGCAAATTAATTATGATTGAATAAAGCAGTATTTGCAAATAGTAGCATAAGTGCAGGGCTAATTATGAGTTGTGATTTGATTTGTGAGATTGGGTTTGTAGAAGTGACTTTAATTTGTGTCTCATAAAACGATGTCTAGAAGTATTAATCATATACAACTTTACTCCTATTATACAAGCAACTATTTATTTCAAATGACTTTAGATTTTTCAACTTAATAAACTAGAATTGGAATAATTTTTTTTGTTTCCCACCCGGAAGTGCTCCTACGAAGGATTTTTTCATACTCAGAATCCACTGCACCCAAGGGCGTATCTATAGTATAAAATATGGTTCACATAAACCTGTGATCCTCAGGTTAACGTATATATAATTGGGCTAAACTAGATATACATATTTGATGGAACCCTAAGTTAAATGAGGGAAGTTTGGCTAACATAACTTTCCTTTTTATTCTTTAAATCACTAAAGCAATCAATTCTATGCACCATATCTTTTTGGTGATGAATTGAAACAAATTAATTCATTTGATTTGGGGTTTTTCCTTTAAGTTCAATTTGTACGGTTGGATTTTAAGCCTTATCCACCTTATTGGATCTTGTTAATATTGGGCTTCTTTTTTTTGAAACAAAAACAAATGTTCTTATAATTCTTTAGTCTTCTCATGTACTCAAGTTTGTTTTTCCTATCTATAATAATTTTATGGGGTATTTGTATATACCCGTTTTTTGTATCACGTTTTAACTCGTGCTTGTTTTATAAAAAAAATTACAAGTGCACCCACTTTTTGCATAACTTAAACTTAAGCATAGTAGCTGAAGTTTTGTTCTCTATTTGTTAAAATTTTTGTTTAACTTGTGCACGTCTTAACGCAAAGCTTTTGTTTGTAATTACTGAAATTTTTATTTTTGTAACTAACGAATTTCGATTAGCTGAAATTTTTGTTTTGTAACTAGCAAACTAGCTGAAGTTTTGGTTATCTATTTACTGAAATTTTTGTTTAACTTGTACACATCTTAACGCAAAACTTTTATTTGTAATTGCTGAAGTTTTTTGTTTTTGTAACTGATAAACTTCAGCTCTAGAGCTAAAATTTTTGTTTTGTAACTGACAAACTTCCAACTCTAAAACTGAAGTTTTTATTTTTTTAACTGGCAAACTTCACCTCTAAAGCTAAATTTTTTATTTTTGTAAGAGCTGAAATTTTTATTTTGTAACTGATAAATTTCAACTCTAATAAACATATTTATAGCAATCATCTTATGAAATAAAATTTTATAACACCAAAAAGAAGAAGAACAAAGGACGCTGAAATTATTTAAAAAATGAATACAAGTTAAAAAATTTTAAAAAATAAGTATAGAATAAATATGGACGACCAAATAGGACGCTCCATGCTTTACTAATTTTGTTTGTTACAACAAAAAAAAAATATACATTATCATTAGATATGGAGTTTAGAATTCTATATTCGTCAATTAATAGAACATTAAACTTCTACAGTATTTATTTTTTTCTCAAAACTTTTAAGTTTAGCACTGATAATTTTTGTGATCAATCCTTAATTATTCTTCAAATATTCAAGCGTGAAAACGTCTTCCATATTAGGTAGGTTCTTTTCCAAAGAACAAACATAACGAAAGCTTAGTGCACCGGTGTTTAAAATTAAATATTGTAAATCTGTAAGTATTCCCCTCCAAGTTCCAACAGGTTTATAAAATAAGCCTACCAGAATTCAACAGAAGGAAATAATATTTGATATAGGGTTCTGCATTCATCCCTAAGGCATGGCTATTTCAGTTGCCAAAGAGTCAAACTCCAGACCCTTGTATTTTACACACACATTTCAAAGATTTCATTATTTAAAAAGAATGTAAAACGAAAAATATAATTTTTGTGATTTATTATAAAGAGTAAAGAAGCACTCAGAATGAAAAGGACTAATTATTAAATTATTATGATATCAAAGATCTTTCGACCTCATACATGTTTATCCTCATAGTGCTCATACACAAGTCAGAAAAGAAAATGAATATTCGTATAGTTTTTGCAAAACTGACCAGAGTTAAATCAAAGGGAAAGGATATTCGTATACTTTTTGCAAACGTGACCAAAGTTAAATCGAAAGAAGAAAAGACGAGCATTCAGAATGAGTAGGAGGTTGGTTATTCTTCATAAATAGTACTAATCGGAATTAACTTTTTTATCATCATTATGCTCGCTTTGTAAAAATCACAAAAATTAGCAAACTTCTCATTTAACAAACAAAAACAATAATTATTTCTTTCACAGAAAACAGTAAAAACCATCAGAAAAATTGGATCTTAACATCAGTTAGGTACACAAAAGATACCTCAGACGACCGTCGTGAGAATATTAATCCAAAATCATCATTCGGTTTCCACATATTCAGCAAAATAATAATTTCAAAAAATACATCACACGAAAAGCAGAGAAAATACCGAAAAAATTAAAACTCAAATTAAACAATTTTTACCGGCATGAAATAAGCACTGATAGAGAATAAGCACGACTGAAGGAAGAGATAATCGAACTATATTTATAATGTTGGAGCTTCAGTCATTAGGGTTTCCATTACGAAGCTGAATTTACTATTTTAACCTCAATAATTTCATGTTCTTATTGGGCTTAAATGTTAGTTCTAAGGCCCATAAAGTAGAAAAAATAAGCCCAATGAGTTATTATCAGACTAAGACCTATCCAAACATCCATCGGTTTTGTTGCCGGATCAAAAGAAGAATCGGTTAAACTCCGACGGGAACAAAAGCAAATTGTGTAAACTTCCGACGATTCAGTGCGACCATGGCGATCGATTCTATTCCTCCAATCATCGCTGCTCAGCTGAATTACTTAGTCACACACTGTCCATTCTCTGTCAAGGTCAGATTTTATGTGTTTGCACACAAAAAAATTAGGTCATTTTCATTGTAACATGCTTATGATTAGATTATTCACTGACATAAATTTGGTATTTGGAGCATGTTTCAGGTGGAGAACATGTGGCCAGGCGGCAAAAACACTGGTTTATTTGATCGTTTCTCGTTAGTCATCCCCTTTTGCCTCGATTATATCAAATGTGAGTCCATTCTTTTAACTTTCTAATTTACCTTTCAATCGGCTGTTGTAATTCTAATTTGCATTTTCAGTCAGCTGTTGTATTTTTTCAATGTACATTCTTCTTAACTGTTTAAACTACCTGAATTTGGGGCAGGGGATGTAATGTATAATGCGGTGTATCCATTGGCAGCACCAGATGTTATATTTGGGCCGGAAGATGAAAGTTTTCGGCCCTATCGTGTTATTGGCGAAGCTAGTGACTCAAAGTCATTGAAGAATCCTCTTACTGATTGGAATAGTAGGGACCCGACTCGTTTGTTTTCTCTAGTTGTGCAACTCAGGTGTTATGTTTACTGTTTATTAGTACTTAAAGAGCATTTATTATAAAGAGAAGTAGTAACTTTTTTTTATAAAAAATGGTAAAGAAGAGTTGAGCTTTAGTTTATGTGGTTGTTAGGGAGTTGTACAAAGCGTATCAGAAGAAAAGAGTTGAAGAAGTTGATGATGACCGATTGAAGTTTGAAATCAGCACAATGCTTGCCAGAGAGGTAAAGCTTCTAGTTTGATCATCACATGGTTGTTTGGCGCGATTCACCAAATTATGTAGTAGTACGATGATCGTTGTGGTTTTAGTTGAGTTGTTAAATTGGAACTGTGTTGTGTAAGCTTCAATTTTTCTTTTCCAAAACTTGTGGTTTGGAGGCTGTTAAGTTACTTCCAGTGTGAGCAGAGGATATTGGATCAGAAGTTCCTACTGAGGGAGCTAGGTTACTCATTTCTTTGGGAGTATGGGCTTGCTTGTCTGACTGCAAATTGTACTTGATTCTTTATGAAGAAGAAGCGGAATGATACTTGATTAAGTAAAAAGAAAAGCTGAAAGAAAAACTCTATTGATTCTAGGCATCATGGTAGTTTTTGTAGAGAGCATTAAATCTGAGCTCTATACATCCTCAAATTCTGAAATTCTTACTGGGAATCAGTGGAGGCGTGGTCAATTCAGGAGAGTGGACGTTGTAGCGATAGTTTCTTAACTTTCTAAAGTGTATAAATTCTCAGTATGCTATTTATATACATGCATAGATTTCAACTTTACTATTGGGAGTGTCTTTGGTTGATTAACAAGGTGTATATTGAAACTAGCTATATCTGAAACTCGGAAGATGGTTGACTGTAGACCAAATTGTTCTGAAAGGATACATTATGTTGTGAGTTGGATCGTGAAAAGGTCACAGTCACTTTTTTTCTGTCGTCTAAAGATTCTGCATTTCAATTCTTAGGTATTTGATGGTCTGGTGCTGTAGTTTTAACCATTAGAATTATCTGGATTTATAGGGCTCAATTGTGTGCATGAATTAACTCTATTCTTGATGATTTGCTTGCCTAATTGGTTAGATTGAAAGATTTCCATAGAGTGGGAAGGGTTTAAAAGAGTGGTCGTTGCCCTGCGCCCTCCTCTTCTCCTCAAGTTATAGCAAATTGTAGTTAATACTCTGTCTGCTCTTAATCATTTGCAGGGAATTGAAATGTCTCTGAGTTCAAATGTTGATAAGGTACTCCACTGTAACTAACACCTGCATGAAGTAATCCCATTTTCTGCTCTTACATGAAACGATTCTCCTGCATACCACTTGATCTTGACTATATGGATGGTTCTACGCCATTAAATTGTAGTGTAGCCAGAAGAGGTTAAATTCGCTGTCCCTTTGCTGGATTTGGATTTGAACAAAATGGTTGTTGGATCCACATGGCGCCATCAGCAAAAGATATACTTACAGGTGGGATTTCTGAATAATGCTGCCATACTTGCCTATATTTCTCTGTATATATGAAAAGAAGACGAAGACACTAGTAGATTCTCATATCTTCCGGAATAAATTAAAACAGGTCTATGGTTTATGTCATGGTCGATAAAATATATTTATAGTTTGCTTTCGTTTGAAATAGCTTAGTTGTAAAAATAATACATATAACCTATTAAAAGAAAGGAGATTGTGTAAAAAAAATTTGGGCTCGTAGAGAACCACAATAGTAGAAACCACTGATTGAAGGAAATATAAGCATGACATCATTTTGGAGCATCGAGACACTTTTGTCATGGATATTTGTGCCCTACCTTGTTTTGGTGTATCTTGCTGAGCAAAAATAAGTATGAAAGAGTGCCGTGCATCTTTTGTTGTTTACTTGCTTTCATCTCATTCTTAATGCTGCAGCATTCAAGTGTTATTGAAAGTGGAATTTTTTTGTACGCAAATTGTCATTTTGGCTTGTAATTTGTCGTTGTGGTTACATTTTTTTGCTTAATTGCATTTTTTCGCTTGTAATTTCTCCTTCTCTTTCCTGGTTCTGATTTGATTAACTTTAATAATGTGACAGGTTATATATCCGATTGGCAGAAAATACTCTAGTGCTCCTTCTGCTCCCCGTTTGAAATTGGTTTCTTCTTCTGAATTGAAGTCTCTATTCTCAATTGATGATTTTAGGCTTCCTGCATGGTTGGATGGAATGTAAGTTCTGATTATTGCTGCAGAAGCTGGCAATCTAATCCACCTGTCTCCTATTTGTGGGACGCCAAATTCTGTTTTCCTTTCCTCCAATGTTGCTGTGTCATTTCATCTTCATAATTCTTTTCTTAAAAAAAAAATAATCTAGGTGCATGGCTGAGTACCTTCCAACTTTAGAAGAAATGCTTGAATCACAGGTTAGCTTCACTAGTTTTTCTCCATAAAAATTCAAGCCGAACAATTATTACTTTTTAAAAATAAAATACCAAATTATTTTGTTGAATTCCTCTGTCCCTTTTTGTCCATTTACTCTTGACAGATTAAAGATGCAGTTACATCCATTGAAAGTAGAAGGAAGCTCATTATGGCATTAGCTCCTCTTTTTGGAAGGCCAGTAGAAGCCGATCCAGTATGCAACCTTAATTCTGTTGTAATTGTATGTTTGCTGATAGAATAACATACTGTAATGCTCCTTTCTTTTTATGCCAGGTTTTCTGCAGGAAAGCGACTTTCCTATCTTCCTCTGGAGTATTTACTTTTCTGGTATGGTAACCATTGACTTATATGCAGACAAACACATAGAAGAAATTTCTCTCTTGATGTGAAACTTGAAAGAATCTTATTTTTGGCTATTTAAGACAATATACTAGGGTGACTGTGTGTATAAGTTTCAGTGTTTGTTTCTTTAGAGAAGAGGGGCCAGAGGAAGAAGTCTTGTTACCTTGAAAAAATGTGGGAAATTGAGTTAGAATTTGAAATAAAGGGAGACTCTTAGCATTGAATACAAGATAGACAATGAATCTCTTAGAATAACTCGACAAAACATAGAAAAACATGTCATAGTCCTACCTGTAATTGCAATTTGTCCAGCATATCGTGTTGCTCTTTTCTGTGTTCTTCCTTAAGATAAAGCGAAAGTTTTATGTCTTAAATTCTCACTGAAGACAATTTCCCCATGATTGAATATCATCATTTGTGCTGCTTTTATATGGAATCTTTTATTGATGTAGCAACTAGTAGTAAATATATCTTACTAGGCCCTTGATATGTTAGGTTCATGTTGCTATCCCACTTCAGTTCCCTAAGCAGCAGCCGAGTTTGATGCTTCAGAGTTCCCAGGTAAAATAGTTTGGCACCATTTGACTGTATTGATGCCGCCTTTCCTTTTCCATATTTTAAGTTCTTTCTCCATGTACCTTATTTTATGAAAGTTCATTGACATGATCGGACTTCAAATATTTTTGTTTGGTAGTTTGCAATACTTGAGCATCTTTAAGCAAAATGAGCCTATAATATTCCCCGTCACATATCCTTTTTTGTGAAAAGATAAGTGTTTATGCTCCCAATCTCACCCACACATCCGTGATAAAACAAGGAGCATAACTTCTCAGCTTTTGCCCGCCTTCTCATTTTTTTGTGTTTACTTTGCCTAAAATGTTCTGATGGTACTGTCAATTGACTCACTGCTCATCTCTATGCATGTGTGGTGCACCGGCATGTTTGTATAGCATTTTAATTCTCAAGCTCTGCCCATCAAGTCTCCGGTGATTACTGAATATCCATGGAGTCCCAGATGGGAAATATCAGATATGGCTGAGCGGATCATGTAAGTTCCCACTTGTTATTGCTTGTATAATCGGGAAGGTTTGCTATTTTGGTCGCTAATACCACTTGTTGTAATCAATTTTGTAGCGATTTCCTTGTTGAAGAATGCTTGAATTTCAAGAAATACTGCAATGAAACCATGCTTCAGAACCGATGAAAGCAGTGCTTACAAGAGTTCATTTGTTTTATATTTTGGTAATGTTCCTGTATTCCAAGTCTTTAGACTGGATGTTTGTATTGTAATATTTCTAGATGTGCAGAAGAAAGAACCTTACAAGGACCAAACAGCTTCCTAATTTTGCATGTTCTATCCCTTGCTTTTCCAAGTGAAGAACAATTTTTGTGATCCTAATCTTTTGTGTAATTAAAGGAGCTTATGATAATAGCATACGAAGAAGGTTTGTTTGAGATTCACACACTTCTCCTTCTAAACCAAGTCTCTATAGAACTAATTCGAAACTCTTTGGACCTTTTGAAGAATAAATGCTAGTTCCATTTCCAAGAAGATTCTTTGAACAATATCATAAGTTGACAAATAGAAACTGTTTTATTACCTATTTCGTCAATACTCAGTCATATTTTGGTGCATGTAATAGATCGTTAAACATAATTAGTCTGTGATTAAACCCAAATCCACAGGTGGAGTCTGGGGAGGGTAAGGTGTTGTGAAGGTAGAAACTATTTTTGATGGATTTTCGGTTCAAGGAACAGTGAAAATAAAATAGCAAACAGTTGTAAAAAAAAAATATTCGACCAGCCATGATGCAATAAATGTAAATTTTAGGATTTAGTGTTAGTGAGTTCAGCATACTTATGATTTTATTATAATATTTTAATATTTTTATAAAAGTATTTATGCATAATTCGAGTTGAAAGTAAACAAAGCAGAATTAATATCTCAGAACCCGATTTAGATCTGTCTTATGTGGTTGAGATAAAGCCTAAAATTATTCTATTGTTCAGATCTCTACTTTGTTGTCCCCATTTAGTACAAGAGTGGATGGTGTTGGGCACTCATATAAACATAGTGAAAATACTATAGATGGTGATCACGATATATTACTAGAAAAATGCAAGTAGACACCTTATAGCCGGTGCAAGGGTGGTCCCTGATCATCTTTCGTCAAAAAATTACATTATATATATAGGTAAAATATTATGTTTTAGTGATAATAATATATTGAACACTCTTTATTAATTTTTTTTTCACATTTTTAAATTTGAACACTCTTAAAAAAATTACTAATTTCGCCACTACTTGTAGCGCAATTGAGACAAAAAACACGTAGCTGGCAACACCGCAAAAATTGCAGAACCTCACTGGCTGTAGGGTTTATGGGATGGGCCGTTAAGTCTGCCCCGTGAAAAGAAATAAATAAAAGGAAAAAGAAAACAGAGCCACGTGAAGAAAATAATGGAGCTTCGCAGTGATGAAATGACAATAATTGAGTTTTTAGATCCAAATGATTGCTTTTAAGTTTCCCAATTGCTCTACTTTCACTCTTATTGTCTCACCTTAAATACGAAAACATTCTTGAAAACTTTTTATCCACTTTTGACAAGACAAGAATGGAATTACTGGAATCTATAACAATATCTCTATATAACAATAAAATTCTAAAGGATCTATGCAAAAGAAATTTCTAAAGCATGTTTATGTATAAGAACGACAACAACGACAATAATATATCCAGTGAAATTTTACAAGTGAAAATAGGAAGAATAGTGTGTACGTAGACCTTACCCTTCCCTTATACAAATAGAGAAACTGGTTCCTTTAAGCCCTCGGCCCAAAGCAAACAAAATCTTATCGATAAAGGAAAAAAGATATAGTAATGAAGAAGTCATGAAAAAGAAACAATAACATTAACAAGATAATAACGTAATCGAAACAGAAATAACATCAAATAGTAAAAGTGATAAAAAGAAGGGTCAATAGAGTAATTCCAACACTAAGGCATATCCTATTTCTTGTTAAAAATCTTACAAATAGAAACGATCAATCGGGCAAAAAACTTGGATCCCAACTCAAGACTTACTAGTATGTGTGAGAAGTGAGCAAATTATATTGTTTAAGCGTATGATTATCTCATCTAAAAACTTAACATATTAGAGATGACATGTTTTTCATACAATTATATGTGCGACATGCTCCAAGTATGACCAGTTCTATTTTTGGTATGGACCAAGGACGTGCATTTTTTGGGGGTTATTGATACATTTTTTTAGTGGTGCATCGATATTCTAGAATTTTTAGATTCTTATAATTAACATGTTAAAATGATAATTTTCTAGAAATTTTAGATTCATCTCTATATGATAACATATTAAGAGCCCGTTTGGACATAAGAATAATTTTACTTTTTTCCGAAATCACTGTTTGACGATAAATTTTTAAATTTTCACTTGAAGATGAATTTTAGAATTTTTCAAAAATTTGAAAAACTCCAAAAAGTGGACGTTTGGACATAAGAATTGTAAAATTCCAAACAAAATGGAATTTTTTTTAAGTGAAAATAGTATTTGAAAATTTAGAGTTGTGTTTGGGCATGAATATTATTTTGGGTTTTTTTGAAGTTTGTAAGTGAAAATCAAAATTTTCAAAATTTATCTTCAAGTGAAAATTTAAAAATTTATAGTCAAACACTGATTTTGAAAAAAACGTAAAAAATTTTCGAAAAAAAGTGAATTTTTTTATGTCCAAATGAGCTCAAGTTGTTTTTCAAATTTTTACTTCAATTACTCAAAAAACTTTATAAACAACCCAAGAGTATTTTTATGTCCAAACACAACTCTAATTCTCAAATATCATTTTCACTTGAAATTTTTTTTCACCAAAGTTTATTCTTATGTCCAAACGCCCACTAAATTGTGTGATTGTCGCTTTAAAAACTTAAGATGTCAAACAAAGTAAAACTTTATTTGCTTAATTATATTTCTAACATACTTGTAGTAAAGAATAATCTCAATGATATAATTCAAAAAACTGTTATAGTGTGTTAGAGGTGGCAAAATGGTTAAAAAGAAAATAATTATCCACTCATATTATCCATAAAAAAAAATGGGTTAGATAATGAACCATTTAAAAACGGGTCGAATATGGATAAATAGCCATATTATCCACTTAGAAAATGGTTAACTAATGTATTTAACTTTTACATTTGTAAAGCCTCAAATTGGTGTTCCTCAAATTTAGAAGACTAGGAATTTTCTCATAAGTGATCATATTTAAGAAGTCATGGATAATATGAATATCTATATTATCCGCCGGATAAATCTATTTTTTATCCGTCTCAAATACGGGTCGAATTAAATAATTTATCTATTTTTTTAAAATACTCATCTTGATCGGGTCATATCCGATCCGACCCGACCGTTTGCCATCCTTATTGTGTGATTTTAATTACTATTTCGTATTCACCGCTAACTAGCTAACAAAAAGAAATAAGGAAATAATGGAAGGCAAATAAATCGGCGATTTACGTGGGACCCATATTTACCCTACAACAAGGGTCCAGCAGTTATATCGTGTGTATGTATTCCCGCCTGGCACCACAACAAACTCACCCCTAGAAATATCTCAAATCCTTCACCCCTCTAAATTCACACACACACACACTCTCTCTCTCTCTTACCCTAAATTCCATTTTCCATTTCAATTTTTGCGAAATTCCCCCCCAAAAAGAGAGAATATGAGAGAAATCTTACACATTCAAGGCGGCCAATGCGGTAACCAAATCGGTTCCAAATTCTGGGAAGTAATCTGTGACGAACACGGCGTTGATCCTACCGGCCGTTACAAAGGCACCGCCGCTGAGTCGGATCTTCAACTTGAACGTATTAATGTGTATTTCAACGAAGCTTCTGGTGGACGTTATGTTCCTAGGGCTGTTCTTATGGATCTGGAGCCTGGTACGATGGATAGTATCAGATCTGGTCCGTACGGACAGATCTTTCGACCTGATAACTTCGTTTTTGGTCAGTCCGGTGCTGGTAATAATTGGGCCAAAGGTCATTATACTGAAGGAGCGGAGTTGATTGATGCTGTTCTCGATGTTGTTCGTAAAGAGGCTGAGAATTGTGATTGCTTGCAAGGTTTATTTTCGCTTCCTTTTCTTATATGTTTTTTCCTGTTTCATTTCTATTTGAATTCTCATTTCGTCTATGAATGTGCCTGCTGCCTATGGTTTTGATAGTGCTTATGTTTGATCTGTTTTCGTTTTCATTTGCAATCTCGTGCTCGTTGTTTCTTTTGAATGTGCTTATAGTGCCTATGTTTGATCTGTTTCACCTTTTCATTCCAGATCGCGTCTTCATTGTTCTGATGTATGTGCTTATATTTAACAGCGTCCATATTTGATCTATTTCACTTGTTCATTCCAAATCTCACTCATTGGTTCGATGAATGTGCTTACTGTTGACAGTACCTACATTTGATTCCTTTTTCCTGTTTGGTTCATGATTCGCATGCTTATTGTTTCTATGAATGTGGCTGTATTTAATCTCTTTTTGTTTTGATTCCGAGTGTTTGCTTATTGTGTCTATGAATGTGCCTATAATTGTAATGTTGGCTATATTTGATTGACAATCTTTATATTTGATCTTAACCACTAGCCGAATACAAGGTAGTGATAATGCTAATGCATATGCTCACATTTTAATGTTCATATCGAAGCCTGGTTCTCACAGACCACACAAATGAAGTCATGTAATTCTTTAGATTAGCAGAAGTATAAAACATTATAACCTAGTTCTGGTTGTATTCCATTTTGCTTTTTTCATATGCATCTCTCAAGTCATACTCTCTTAGAGTTGATGCTGGAGAAATGAAACTTGGGCAACATTTGTCTATTTCCTTTATCAAATATCTTATTCTATGTCCTGCTTAATCTGTTGATGGATATGTTTTTTTGTCCGATGTATCAATTTGGTGATCCTCTTTAGATAATTATTATTTCTTGTTGATTCAGGGTAGTTGATTGTTGATTATTGATTGTTATATACTCTTTTCTTTTATGGATCAGGATTCCAGGTTTGTCACTCACTTGGTGGAGGGACTGGATCTGGCATGGGAACTCTATTGATTTCCAAGATAAGGGAGGAGTATCCAGACAGAATGATGCTCACATTCTCTGTTTTCCCTTCTCCAAAGGTGTCCGACACTGTTGTAGAACCATACAATGCTACACTGTCAGTTCACCAACTGGTGGAGAATGCTGATGAATGTATGGTCCTTGATAATGAAGCCTTGTATGATATTTGTTTCAGGACTTTGAAGCTCACTACTCCAAGTTGTAAGTATTTCCCCTTTCTTTTTACAAACAGTACTATCTGCAAGCCAAGAAAGCAAATGTGATGAATTGTTGCCTCTTTCTCTTGCAGTTGGTGACTTGAACCATTTGATTTCTGCAACCATGAGTGGTGTTACTTGCTGTTTGAGATTCCCTGGTCAGCTGAACTCAGACCTGAGAAAGTTGGCTGTGAATTTAATTCCCTTCCCACGTCTTCATTTCTTCATGGTGGGGTTTGCACCATTGACCTCTCGTGGATCACAGCAATACATTTCCCTCACAGTGCCAGAGCTTACTCAACAGATGTGGGATGCCAAGAATATGATGTGTGCTGCTGATCCCCGCCATGGACGTTACCTGACAGCTTCTGCCATGTTTAGGGGCAAGATGAGCACAAAGGAGGTGGATGAACAGATGATCAATGTGCAGAACAAGAACTCGTCTTACTTTGTTGAGTGGATCCCCAACAATGTGAAGTCTAGCGTATGTGATATCCCACCAACTGGGCTGAAGATGGCATCCACATTTGTTGGCAATTCGACCTCCATTCAGGAGATGTTTAGGAGAGTGAGTGAGCAGTTCACTGCCATGTTCAGGCGCAAGGCCTTTTTGCATTGGTACACAGGTGAAGGAATGGATGAAATGGAGTTCACTGAAGCCGAGAGCAACATGAATGATTTGGTTGCAGAATATCAACAATACCAGGATGCTACAGCAGATGATGAGGAAGAGTATGAAGAGGAAGGCGCTGAGGAACATTATGAATCCTAGACATTTCTAAATTCAATATTGCTGCTTTTGTTAAGTTTCTGCCAAGTGGACTTGTTATTGTTTCTATTGTCTCCTTTTCACTTGAACTTTCTGTTTTGATTTGGTGAGAATTGAATATTGAAATGTTTCTTAATGGTCTAAATATGAGTATACTGTATTACAGTAGCTTCTTCAAGAGTAAAGGGTGATGGTGTTTGCAGTTATCTCGCTGTTTCTGGCACTCAGTTGGGATACAGCATTATACTCCTATTATTATTATATTATATAAATATTTCTCTGGATAGAAAAATATTCTTCAAAGTATATGATTTTATAACGTTTGTTGTTACTTCTATTTGATTCATCTTTTCGTTATCTCATTTTATAAAATTGACATTCTAATTAGGTAATGAACAGAAGAGTAGCTTAAAATTACTTCTACTTGGTCAAATGTTTGAATTTTTCACCTCACTGGTTGGTTTGAAACAACAAATCACAATGAGAGTTTGAAACTTATGTGCTATTGAATGTTTCGTGCGTGACTTAGAGCCCGTTTGGACGTATTTTTTTTTCTTACTTGAAAATGCATTTTGAAAATTTTTGAAAATTTAAAAAACTCCAAAAAGCTGTTTTTCAAATTTTTTACCCAAATCACTCACAAAACTTCAAAAACAACTCAAACTGAAATTTATGTCCAAAAACAGTTCTAAATTTCAAATACCATTTTCACTTGAATTATTTTTTCACCATTTTTTAGAATTTTATAATTCTTATGTCCAAACGCCTACTTAATATTCAGAATGCCTTTCTTTATTTCTTTCCCTAGAGGAGCTGAAAATAACAAATGAAAAAGTACCTCTTTTGCAATTAGAGGGTCAGAATTGTGAGTTTCTTTTTCAAAAATTAATAAATCAATTAATAGATGCAAAGCATTCGTCGTGTACAAAGACTTAATTGCGTTGAGCAGTATGGTGTTTTAGCTATTGATAAAAGTGTTTATGAAACTTCTTTTAACATATTTTGATTTTCTTTTGGAGTTTTTGAGTCTTTTTCGAGATTTGAATTAAACTCTATCTTCAGCAAACTTTATGTTTTAAATTATCACCAAAATTTCTTGCAACCTAGACATTCAGAATTTTCTGTAAGAACCATTATTGTCAACCAACTATAATTTTATTCTTATTTGGGATAAAGTGATTGACTAGTGATAGTCTGATAGATATGTTATCCCCCTTTTATTAGTATTTCTAAACTTTATTCCCAAAAAAAAAAATAGTTTTGCTTCTGTGTTGAGTGTAACAGTCCACAAAAGAACCACCCGCATTACTAAAATCACAAATACATTTTGTAGCAGTTTTTTTTTTTTGGGCCTGCAACACTCTAATATATATTATTAGTTTAATTAATTAATAATGCTTAGACTAAAGACATAGAAATTCCTTATGGTCAAAGAAATCATAAAATCTCCCGGAAAGCACCTAATATTACCCAAAGTACAAAATATAAATCATATTCTCTGTGCCCTCTTGCAAATAATTATTTGCAATTTAATGAGCCGTAGTTTTAACAAAACTTGTACTATATAAACTTGAATTTCGTGATTCCTTCTTAATAATTTTCGATAAATTAACTTTATACGCAAGTGCGTTTTGAATTCATCAATAAAGAAAGCAGAAGCCGAAAGCTAAATTTAGAAAAAGGAAGAAATAATATTGTATACAGTTAAAATCGGGCTCACACGATTTTGGTGATTAATCGAAGTCAGGATGGTGGGCCGAGGATCAACCCCGTATTATATCAGCCCGGGGCATGAAGATAAGGTACCGAACTCGGGATTCGAAGTACCAATCGAGATCGAGACCAGTGATGATAGAGACCAAACAGGATAGACATCGAGCAAGACCGAAGATAGCATAATAACGAAAAACCGAGATATCCGTGATCGATCGAGGATCGTGGCGGAAATCTCGTAACGATTCAAATCAAGAATGGTTATTTAGCTAATCATGAGATTTCCTTCTGTAATTAGAACTGTACCATAAGTGAAATTCCTCTACTATATAAAGGGGAGTTCTAATCATTTGTAATCATCTAACTTTCGCATATCAAAGCAATACAATACTCTTTTCTCTCTTAAACTCTCTTGTTCTTCATTTCAGTTCATATTACTCAATTCTCAACCGGTTCGAGGGCGATCTAGCTCGAGAAGTCGAGTTGCATTTTATACTTTTTTGCTTTACTTTACTGTTAATCTCTAGCATTAATCATCATATTTATCAATTTGTGCTAGGTGAAATCACATATCCTTAAATCCACTTATAAGTTTAATTTTTATACGATTTTAAGGGTATCCTACCGTGGGGCTAAGGATAATAGTGATTGCCTGGTACTAATTCTTATAACACACAATGCTTTACGTTTGTTCTCGTAAGTGTTTTTGATTTCAGGGTCAGCATGTCGAACCCTCAAACAGTATCGAATTTCATGGGAAAAATGACAATATAGCCGCCCCAGGGATCCAAGTACCTCAGGCTGGCCTAGAGGGAGTACCGGTTGCAAATCCCATCAACGTCAGTTCTCATGTCGCCATAAATGCAAATCTGAGCGTCGACCCTGAGAATAGCGTCCGCAATGACGTTTGACCAGATGGTCGAGGTACACATGCCTGCAAGGACGGCGGAGTCAGCCTTCAACTAATATTTGAAATGTTACAGGCTCAACAATCTACCATAGCGCAACTACAAAATCAGAACCACGCACCAAGTCGGGTTGAACCCGAGCCCTCACTAAAAGTTGTTCATAGGGCCGAACCAGTACCAAAGAGGCCAAACGAGAATGAATCGGGGACTGACCCCACCATTA
Source organism: Nicotiana knightiana (assembly GCA_005239525.1). Taxonomy (NCBI): domain Eukaryota; kingdom Viridiplantae; phylum Streptophyta; class Magnoliopsida; order Solanales; family Solanaceae; genus Nicotiana; species Nicotiana knightiana. The sequence goes on from ML433197.1 coordinate 52,735, forward strand.
TGAAGATGCTCGAAGAGCTTACAAAGAGAATTGAATCGGGAGAGAAAAAGATTGAAGAAAATGACAAAAAGATAGAACCGTATAACTCCCGAGTTGACCAAATACCGAGGGAACCATCGATTCTGAAGGGTTTGGATCCATTGGGCGGATCAAAGATACCAGATGGACTCGACCTCTACAGATCGATCTGGCCTAGAGGAATCCTAATCAAATATGAAAATACCATGGTACTCATGGTCATGGAGGACTGCAGACAACTAAGGGAGGAGGTAGCCCATTTGTTCAACGAGGGTCACCTTCGAGAATTCTTGAGTGACCGAGCTAAGAACCACTTCAGAGACAAGGGTGTAAACAGGAAGAACGAATAGGAAGAACCACCACATGTGATTCACATGATCGTCATTGGGGTCGATATTATACAGGGACCCGTATTCAAGCGCACCAAGGTGTCGATCACCAGGGAAAGCAAACTCGAGACTATGTGCCAGAAGGGACCTTGTCTTTCAATGACAAGGATGCAGAGGGGATCTCACAACCCCACAATGACGCACTCGTAATATCTGTTCTTATGAATAAAATTCAAGCTAAACGTGTTTTGATTGATCCAGGAAGCTCGGCCAACATTATTCGATCGAGGGTCGTGGAGCACCTCGGCCTACAGGATCAAATTGTGCCCGCAGCTCGGGTTCTTAATGGCTTCAACATGGCAAGTGAAACTACCAGAGGTGAAATTATCTTGCCAGTAAACATAGCCGAGACCGTTCAACAAACAAAGTTCCATGTGATCGAGGGCGATATGAGATACAACGCCCTGCTCGGAAGGCACTGGATTCATAACATGAGGGCGGTGCCTTTAACCCTTCACCAAATTCTAAAATTCCCAACACCAGAGGGAGTAAAAACAGGGTACGGGGAACAACCTGCCCCCAAGGAGATGTTTGCAGTAGATGAAGTGATACCGGTATCGGCACTCTCATCAGCAAAAGGATCGGAGTCGAAGGGAAAGTAAGAGGCCAAATAGCAACCACAAACACCGGCCTCGACCCAATTGCAGGAGCAAGGGACCAACTGAGATGATGATTACTAGATCCCTCGATTCTTCATAATTCCCGATGACTATGATGCCACCAAATCAATGGTCGAAGAGATGGAATAAGTCACATTGATCGACCACCAGCCCAAATGAAAGGTATACCTAGGTACGGGGCTAACCCCAAGCTCAGAAACAAACATATTCATTTCTTTAAAGCTAACATGGATTGATTTTCCTGGTCCCATCTCGATATGACAGGCATCCCACCAGAAATCACTACCCATTGGCTAAGACTGGACCCTAAGTTCCGTCCGATTAAGCAAAAAAGAAGGCTCCTGTCCGAGGTTAAGCATACATTCATCAAGGATGAGGTAACCAAACTTCTCAAAATAGGGTCCATTCGGGAAGTAAAATATCCCGAATGGTTAGCAAATGTAGTGGTAGTCCCTAAGAAGAGAAATAAACTTAGAATGTGCGTAGACTATAAAGACTTGAAGAAGGAATGCCCTAAGTATTCTTTGCCGAATATCGATCGCAAGATCGATGCCACGGACGACCACAAGATTCTCAGTTTTCTCGATGTCTACTCCGGGTACAACCAAATACAGATGAACCCGGAGGATCAGGAAAAGACTTCATTTATCACTAAATACATCACCTATTGTTATAACGTAATTCTGTTCGGACTTAAAAATGCTGGTGCAACTTATCAACGCCTAGTAAATCGAATGTTTGAAGAACAAATAGGAAAATCATGTTACATCTCACGTTTTCGTACGTTAAAGTTTCGTCTTCAGTTAATCGACGTAGACTCGGGGATGAGATTATCTCGAGGTTAACGTATTTATGCTATTTATAACAAGCGATAAGTAAGTACCGTGAAGGATAAAGGGTAAACGAATTAAAGAAAATGAGTTTCGTTGAAAGTTGTCGATTTGGGATAAAAAATGATCCGAGCCATAATACCCAGTAATTATGAACTAGTGCTATATAAGGTACCCCATTACCACGATAGTAGGGCACATAGAGTGTATTAAAAGTGAGTAGTATATTAAGTAATTTGAAATAATTCTTAATTATGTGGGTAATTGGTTAATTATTGGTTAATGGGAGGTTAACTATTTAATTAAGGAATGGTTGGATAAGACTAACCCTCCCCCCACGTGGCAACACCCCTCCATCCTCATGTATGACTCTCAAGTCATTAATACAGGTGGCAATATTAGAGATGTGATAATTGGGAAAGTCTTATAACATGAGTCATATATCATTTTAAAAAAAGAGAACCATTATATGTCTTAAAGACATGAGAATCACATCTCCATTCTTAACAACGCGAGATTGCAAGGATCTTCAGGAATTCAAAATATGATATTCCATAGCATCTTCAACACTTCAAAACCCGAGATTTCAGAGCTCCTTAATCAATGTGAGATTTTGCATCATTAAGGGAATACAATGTAATCTTTCTCAAGAGAATCGACTCAAGTATGTTAAGACTATCCCTTCTTTCTTTTTGGCATGATCTATACGAGACAAACAAAAGGAGCAAATGCACAACTTTCATAAATTACTCTATTCGTAGAAATGCTAGAGATGCGTATATTCTTGTTTTCCCATAAGTCTTATTATTCTATCGTCTGTTCATGGGTATCAGAAAATACGTATGTTGATAATGGTCTTATGACACTCCGAAAGATTTTATTGACATACTTATCAGGCATTGCATTCATTTACATTGACCCATGAACAGATGACGTTATATACGCGTATATATGTATAATATATGTACATGGGATATGAGAAAAGGTTACGACGTTATATACACACCACCACCTAATCAGCTGGTATATGTTGATGATTTTTCCCACACTGGCCTAGATGATATGATGGGATGCCATCAGAGGCTTGATTATGTTATGTACACCTATACCCATGCATGACACGACATTTGTACGCACGTGCATGACATTATAAATGTTTCAGGATTTACAAGTCATTTAAACTTACAGGAGGAATTCGTTTTTCCATGTTTCTTCTATGTCTTTTGTGTACTGATTTTTATGCCTTACATACTCGGTACGTTATTCGTACTGACGCCCTATTTCCTGGGGCCTGCATTTCATGCCCGCAGGTGCAGGTAGGCAAGCTGACGATCCCCCTTCTTAGGATCCCTGATCAGCGAGAGTTGGCGTGCTCCACTTGATCCGGAGATGTTTTTGATTTTGGTACAATATGATTGTATACATATATGGGTATGACATGGCCCAATCCCGTCCTTGTACAATTGTATATTCTACTAGAGGTCTGTAGACAGTTATGTATAGTTTGATAGTATGTGGCCTTGTCGGCTTCCAATTTTGGGTATATAGTTGTCTATAGCAGCCTTGCCGACCCACCTTATTGTATTTCCGCATGTATATGTATATATGTCTTTTGGACAGGTTTCCCTCACATACACTAATCATGTTTATATTTTAGACGCATGCTTAAGGGTGTTCGACATGTAGGACTCGGGCATCCGTCGCGGCCCACCGGTTTGGGTCGTGATAAAAGTGGTATCAGAGCAGTTCTATCCTAGGGTTATCTACAGACCATGTCTAGTAGAGTCTTGTTTATGGGTATGTTGTGCACGACACTTATAAACATGAGGCTACATGACATATAGGATGTTATCCTCTCTTCTTATCTTAGATCGTGCGATATAAGAATTCATGTTCCTAACGATATGTTATATTTTCAGTGATGTCTCCAAATATTATAGCCGCCCAGAAGAGAAAGTCCGTGGCTGGTGAGACTACTAGTCGAGCGCCACAAGTTACCAGGGCTCGGGGAGATTCTCATAGTGAGATTCCATTTCAGACTTCACATACCCCACCCTCTCCAGAAGAGCTTCGAGGGGCACCAGCTCCAGCGCCTGCCCCTGTGCGTTCAACCCTGCAGTCAGATGCACCAGGTCAGGAGATGAGAGATGCTATCAACTATTAACTCGATTAGTGGCCGCACAGGCTCGGCGTCAGGAAGTAGGTATTGGTCATGCAGATATGTCTGTCAGTCCGAGAGGTCGTGATTTCATTAATTTGGACCCTCCGGTATTCACTGGGGCAGATCCAAACAAAGACCCTCAGGTATTTATCGATAGAATGCAGAGGACTTTGAGGGTAATGAAGGCCACGATGACTGAGTTAGTTGAGATAGCTTCCTATAGACTTCAAGATGTTGCAGTTAATTGGTACGAGTCTTGGGAATTGTCCAGAGGTGAGGATGAACCTCCAGCAGTATGGAAGGAGTTTACAGAAGCTTTTCTTCGTCATTATCTGCCACCAGATCTTAGACGGGCCAGAGTTGATAAGTCATTAACCCTTCGGCAGGGTAACATGAGTGTTGGGGAGTACAATCTTCAGTCAGATTCGTTGGCTAGGTATGCTCCCACTATTGTATCTAAGATGTAGGGTCGGGTTCACCGGTTAGTGATGGGGTTAGATCCGCACTTGCTTAACGATTGTATGTCGGTCTCACTTCAGAAAAACATGGTATTTCTCGTATTCAGGCATACACTCAGGGTGTAGAGGAGCGTAAGCAGAAACAGAGGGCTGATCGTGAGCATGATAGGGCCAAGAATAAGAGAACGAGGTCTTCGGGTCCTTCTGGTGAGTTTTGAGGTGGTCAGAGACCATAATACCCGAGGTATCTAGCCCAGCCATCGACTAGCACGCCCCTTCAGTTTGGCGGTAAGAGATTTGATTGTTCCACATATTCAGGGCCTGGTTAGAATTCCAGGGCCTCAGGTTCTCAGTATAGGGGTGAGTCAAGTTAGATGAGGACGCCCTTTCCACAATGTGCTCAGTGTGGTAAGAAACATGCCGGGCAGTGCCGTATAGGATTGGGTGTTTGTTATACTTGTGGTTATCCGGGCCACGTTATGAGGGATTGTCCAACGAGAGGTGATGCAAGTATATCTCAGTCAGCGGGATCTGTAGTGGGTTCATCATCATCAGTACGCCCCCTAGCAAGGTTCACAAGCACCAATGAGTCGTGGTAGAGGCAGAGTCGTAGCATCTAGCTCGAACGGTCCTCAGAACTGCATTTATGCATTAGCAGGACGACATGATCAAGAATCATCACCCGATGTTGTTACAAGTATATTATCAGTCTCTTCATATGATGTATATGCACTGATTGACCCAGGTTCCACCTTATCATATGTTACTCTGTTGGTTTCTAGTAAGTTTGGAATAAAACCTGAGCTGGTTAAGCTTTTTGAGGTGTCCGCACCTGTTGGGGATCCAGTGATAGTTAGGTAGGTAGATAGAGGCTATATAGTAGTAGTTCATAGTCGATCTACAGTAGCGGACCTAATTGAGTTAGATATGGTAGAATTTGATGTTATAATGGGTATGGATTGGTTGGATTATTGTCATGCCAACGTTGATTGTAGATCAAAGATGGTCCGATTTCAATTTGCAGGGGAGCCTGTTTTGGAGCGAAAGGTAATACGGCATCGCCGAGAGGTAAATTTATTTCCTATCTCAAGGCAAGGAAGATGATAAAAAAAGGCTGTATTTATCAATTAGTTCGGGTTTGGGATGTGGAAATAGAGTCACCAACCATTCAGTCCATCCATGTGTTAATGGGTTTCCCGATGAGCTTCTGGATCTTCTACCAGAGCGAGAAATTGAGTTTGCTATTGACCTACTACCAGATACTCATCCAATATCTGTTCCTCCCTATAGAATGGCCCCCGCAGAGCTGAAAGATTTGAAGGAAAAACTAAAGGACTTGCTTGAAAAAGGCGTTATCAGACCTAGTACATCACCATAAAGAGCACCTGTGTTATTTGTGGGGGAAGAAAGATGGTTCCTTACGGATGTGTATTGATTATAGATAGTTGAATAAGGTGACGATCAAGAATAAGTACTCGCTCCCGAGGATTGATGATTTATTTGATCAATTGTAAGGTGGAAAGTGTTTCTCAAAGATAGAATTGAGGTCTAGGTACCATCAGGTAAGGTTTAAAGAGGAAGATATTCCGAAGACAGCATTCAAGACTAAATACGGGCACTTTGAGTTTTGTGTTATGTCGTTCAGTTTGACCAATGCCCCAACAATATTCATGGATTTGATGAACCATGTGTTCAGACCCTTTTTAGATCTGTTCGTAATTGTATTTATCGACGATATATTGGTGTATTCTCATTCAGAGGCTGGCATGCAGATCATTTACGTACTGTGCTCAGAGTTCTACAAAAAGTGAAGTTGTATGCAAAATTCTCTAAATGTGAATTCTGGTTGAACTCTGTAGCTTTCCTTGGGCATATCATTTCGGGTGAAGGCATCCGGGTGGATACATAAAATATTGAGGTAGTAAAGACTTCCTAGACCCACAACACCGACGGAGGTTCATAGCTTTCTCGGTTTGGCAGGTTATTACAAGAGATTTGTAAAAATATTTTCTTCCCTTTCAGAATCTTTGACAAAATTAACTCAGAAGGGAGCAAAGTTTCAATGGACTGATGCTTGAGAACGGAGTTTCCAAGCATTGAAGGACAGATTAACTTCAACATCGGTTCTAACACTCCCATAAGGGACCGATGGTTATGTTATCTATTGTGACGCTTTAGGCATTGGATTGTGTTGTGTACTGATGCAACATGGTAAGGTTGTAACTTATGCTTCTAGACAACTAAGAAAGCACGAGAAGAATTACCCGACCCACGATTTTGAGTTATCCGCAGTGATTCATGCACTAAATATGTGGAGGCACTACTTGTATGGCATTCATGTTGATATCTATACGAATCATAAGAGCCTCCAGTATATCTTCAAGCAAAAGGAATTGAATTTACGTCAAAGGAGATGGTTGGATCTACTTAAATATTATGACGTTGATATTTTATACTATCGAGCAAAGTTGAATGTGGTAGCCAACACCCACAACCGTAGATATATGGGTAGCCCGTTGTATTTACAGCCAAAAAAGAGGGGAATAGCCCATGAGATTCATCAGCTAGCTAGTCTTGGAGTTCAGTTACTGGACTAAGGTGATATTGGAATTACTATTCAGGATACACCAACATCCTCTTTAGTAACTGAAGTAAAAGAATGCCAGTACAAGGATCCTGTGTTAGTTCATTATAGGGATACCACCCCTCAGAAGGAGGAGACACTGTTTGAAATTACAGAAGATGGGGTCCTCAGATATCAAGGACGATTAGGTGTCCCTAATGTTGTAGGGCTGCATCGGCAGGTTATGGGAGAAACTCACTATTCTTGTTATTCTATCCATCCAAGAGCGACAAAGATTTATCATGATATCAGGGAAATATATTGGTGGGACGGAATGAAAAAGGATATAGCAAAGTTTGTTGCTCAGTGTCCTAACTGTCAGGTTAATATTGAGCATCAAAAACCCGGTCGATTATTGCAGGCTATGGAGATTCCGACTTGGAAATGGGAAGTAATCAATATGGATTTCATCGTAGGCTTACCTCATACCCAGTATAAGTTTGATTCAATATGGGTGATTGTTGATAGGCTTACAAAATCAATCCATTTTCTGCCCGTTAGGACTACATATTCCACAGAGGATTATGCAAGGCTTTATATTAAGGAGATAGTACGACTGCATGGTGTCCCTGTATCTATTATCTCGGATAGAGGAACTCAATTTATAGCTAACTTCTGGAGGTCCTTCCAAAGAGGATTGGGGACTCAGGTAAGTCTTAGTACATCATTTCATCCCAGACAGATGGACAAACTGAGTGCACTATTCAGAAGCTTGAGGATATGCGAGCTTGTGTGATAGACTTCAAAGGTAGCTGGGATGATCATCTTCCGCTTATTGAGTTCACATATAACAATAAATACCATTCCAGTATTCAGATGACTCCATACGAAGCTCTTTACGGATGAAAGTGTAGGTCTCCTATAGGGTGGTTCATTTTGGGAAACTACGTTAGTAGGACCAGAATTGGTACAACAGGCAATCGAGAAAATTAAGCTTATACAGGAAAGTCTATTAGCAGCTCAAAGCCGTCAGAAGTCTTATGCGGATAATCGACGGCGAGACTTGGAATTTCAGGTTGACGACTGGGTATTCCTAAAGGTATCACCGATGAAAGGTGTCATGAGTTTCGGTAAGAAGGTAAAATTTAGCCCTCGATACATTGGACTATATAGGATCATATGCAAGGTAGGCCAGGTAGCATATGAGTTAGACTTGCCTTCAGACTTGGAATATGTACATCCAGTCTTTCATGTGTTTATGATCCGTAAATGTATCGGAGATCCTTCTAGAATCGTTTCAGTTGACGACGTTCAGGTCACAAAGAAGCTATCGTATGAAGAAACTCCCATTGCTATATTAGAAAGACAGTTTCAGAGATTGAGGACTAAAGACGTAGCTTCGGTGAAAGTACTTTGGAGAAACAACAATGTGTAAAAAATGACTTGGGAGGCCGAAGAAGACATGAAGTCTAGATATCCTCACTTATCTCCTCTTCCAGAGGAGGGTCCGACTGAGACATTACAACCTTAAGGTACGTGTATGGATTCTTGTGTTGGTTATTGTCATTGGTCGTGTGAGGCCATTGTCGTTATTGATGATTGTGGTCCTGTGTGGCGTTGAATTATTGAGTTTCTACAGGAAAAATCAGTAGTAGTATTGTTACAAAGGCGACTCTGCCAAACTTTATATAGATCCCAGGGAGTTAAACATTCGAGGATGAATGTTTCTAAGGGGGGAAGGATGTTAAATCTCGCATTTTCGTACGTTAAAGTTTCGTCTTACGTTAATCGACGTAGACTCGGGGATGAGATTATCTTGAGGTTAATTAACGTATTTATGCTATTTATAACAAGTGATAAGTAAGTACCGTGAAGGATAAAGGGTAAACAAAATAAAGAAAATGAGTTTCGTTGAAGGTTGTCGATTTGGGATAAAATATGATCCGAGCCATAATACCCGATAATTATGGACTAGTGCTATACAAGGTACCCTATGACCACGATAGTAGGGTACGTAAAGTGTATTAAAAGTGAGTAGTATAGTAAGTAATTTGAAATAATTCTTAATTATGTGGGTAATTGGTTAATTATTGGTTAATGAGAGGTTAACTGTTTAATTAAGGAATGGTTGGATAAGACTAACGCCCCCTACCTCCCCCCCACGTGACAACACCCCTCCATCCCCATGTATGACTCTTAAGTCATTAATATAAGTGACAAGATTAGAGATGTGATAATTGGGCAAGTCTTATAACATGAGTCATATATCATTTTAGAAAAAGAGAACCATTATATGTCTTAAAGACATGAGAATCACATCTCCATTCTTAAAAATGTGAGATTGCAAGGATCTTCAGGAATTCAAAATATGATATTCCATAGCGTCTTCAACACTTCAAAACCCGAGATTTTGGAGAACCTTAATTAACATGATATTTTGCAATATTAAGGGAATACGGTGTAATTTTTCTCAAGAGAATCGACTCAGGTATGTTAAGGCTATCCCTTCTTTCCTTTTGGCATGATCTATACGACACAAATGAAATGAGCAAATGTACAACTTCCATAAATTACTCTATTCATAGAAATGCTAGAGATGCGTATATTTTTATTTTCCCATAAGTCTTATTATTCTATCGTTTGTTCATGGGTCTCAGAAAATACGTAAGTTGATAATGGTCTTATGACACTCCGAAAGATTTTATTGACATACTTATCAGACATTGCATTCATTTACATTGACCCATGACCAGATGGAGTTATATACGTGTATATATGTATAATATATGTATATAGGATATGGAAAAGGTTAAGGCGTTATATACTCACCACCACCTGATCAGCTGGTATATGTTGATGATTTTGCCCACAGTGGCCGAGATGATATGATAGGATACCCTCAGAGGCTTGGTGATGTTATGTACACCTATACCCATGAATGAAATGACATTTGTACACACGTGCATGCCATTATAAATGTTTCAGGATTTACAAGTCATTTGGACTTACAGGCGGAATTCTATTTCATGTTTCATCTATGTCTTTTGTGTATTGATTTTGATGCCTTACATACTCAGTACATTATTCGTACTGACTCCCTATTTCTCGGGGCCCGCTTTTCATGCCCGCAGGTGCATGTAGGCAAGCTGATTTTCCCCCTTCTTAGGATCATTGATCATCGAGAGTTGGCGTGCTCCACTTGATCCGGAGCTGCTTTTGATTTTGGTACGATATGCTTGTATACATATATGGGTATGACGTGGCCCAGTCCCGTCCTTGGACAATTGTATATTCTAGTAGAGGTCTGTAGACAATATTGTATAGTTGGATAGTATGTGGCCTTGTCGGCTTCCAGTTTTGGGTATATAGTTGTCTATAGCAGCCTTACCGACTTGCCCCACTGTATACCGCATGTATATGTATATATGTCTTTTGGACAATTTTCCCTCACGTACACTAATCATGTTTATATCTTAGACGCATGCTTAAGGGTGTTCGACAGGTAGGACTCGGGCATCCGTCGCAGTCCACTGGTTTGGGTCGTGACAAATCAATGGAGGTTTATATTGATGACATGTTAGTTAATTCCCTGCGAGCAGAGGACCATTTGAAACATTTGTAGAAGACTTTAGATATTCTGAGAAAATACAACATGGAGCTCAACCCGGAGAAGTGTGTGTTTCGGGTCGGCTCGGGCAAGTTCCTCTGCTTCATGGTATCAAATCGGGGAATTGAGATCAACCCCGATAAAATCAAAGCCATGGAGGATATCACGGTCGTGGATAACGTCAAGGCCATACAAAGGTTAAGGGGGCACATAGCCGCCCTAGGTCGATTCATTTCGAGGTCTTCAGATAGAAGTCACTGATTCTTCTTACTGCTTAAGAAGAAGAGTAGATTTGCATGGACTCTGGAATGCCAATAAGCCTTAGAGGAACTGAAATGATACTTATCGAGCCCGCCACTACTTCACACCACGAAAGCGGACGAGCAACTATACTTATACTTATCAGTCTCGGAAATAACAGTAAGTGGGGTCCTAGTTCAAGAAGAGCAAGGTACGCAATTTCCTGTTTACTATGTTAGTCGGACCTTAGGTGAGGCCGTGACCAGATACCCACACTTAGAAAAATTAGCGATAGCGCCTCTAGGAAATTAAAATCGTATTTCTATTTTCATCCAATTTGTGTTGTAACTACCTATCCCCTTCGCAATATTTTGCACAAACCCGAACTCTCGGGTTGATTAGCCAAATGGGTTGTCGAGATTAGCAGGTACGATATTGAGTATCAATCCCGAACGACCATCAAGTCTCAAATATTGGCATAATTCGTGCCCGACTTCACGCCAGCCCTCGTACCCGAGGTCGAAAAAGAACTATTATTAAAGTCGAGTATAACATCGAGGGTGTGGACCCTTTTTACAGACGGTGCTTCGAATGTGAAGGGGTCCGGGCTAGGCATTGTTTTGAAGCCACCGATGGGTAATATAATTAGACAATCTATTAGAACTTTGAAATTAACTAACAATGAGGCCGAGTATGAGGCCATGATTGAATGTCTCGAGCTGGATAATAGTTTGGGAGTAGAGGTCATCGAGGCCAAATGTGATTCCCTACTTGTGGTAAAACAAGTCAATAGAACTTTCGAAGTCCGAGAAGATCGAATGTAGAGGTACTTGGACAAGCTACAGGTAACTGTACATCGATTTAAAGAGTGGACCTTACAACACGTACCTCGGGAATAGAACATCGAGGCTGATGCCCTTGGAAACTTGGGGTCATCGGTTGAAGATGACGAACTAAGCTCGGGGAATGTCGTACAACTATCGAGATCAGTGATTGAAGAAGGCCACGTCGAAATAAACTCTAAAAGTCAGACCTGAGATTGGAGAAACAAGTACATCGAATAGTTGAGGAACGGGAAGCTCCCATCGGATATGAATGAGTCAAGAACTCTACGCACAAAGGCAACACGGTTCACCCTGGACGAGGATGGAACTCTATTTAGGAGGACGTTCGATGGACCGTTGGCGATATGTTTGGGACCGACAGATACCGACTACGTCCTACGGGAGATTCACGAAGGTGCTTGTGGAAATCATTCAACGCCAAGTCATTGGTTCACAAAGTTATCCGAGCAGGATACTACTGGGCCGATATGGAAAAGGATAGTTCCAAAGTACGACAAATGTCAAAGGTACGCGCCATTGATTCACCAGCCCGGGGAGCAGCTCCACTCGGTCATATTGATAAGTAGGGATTTTGACCGCTTATTTACTCTCTTTTACTTGTGTTTTAGCTAAAAAATGCTTAAAGGTATCCCCGAGAACTAATGAAATGAGCTTTCTTGCAGAAATATTGGGAGACGAGCCAAAAAGTAAAAATCAACTCAAAAGGATTCAAAATTGGGCAAGGACAAAAATAGGGCAAAAGTGCTTAGAGTGCGGACCGCACAATTCTGTGTGCAGACGCAAACAATGAAGGAACCCTGTCAAATTCAACTTCAGAGTGTGAGGACCGCATAATTCTAGTGCGGCCGCAGAATAGAGGTTCAGAGACTTGGAAATTTTGAGAACTAAAGTTGTGCGGACCACACAAATGTTGTGCGACTGCAGAAGTCAGTGTGCGGCCGCATTCAATATTATGCGGACCTCAAAGAAGTAGATTTAGAGAACCCCGAGTTGAAGATGTGCGGACCACATGAATATTGTGCGACCTCAGAAGCAATTGTGCAGCTGCACTCACAAATGTGCGGTCCACATAGTCAAATCCAGATCCCAGTTCAAGTCAAGTGTGCGGCCACACTTAGAAATTTGTGGTCCGCACAACTTGATGACGTGCGGCCGCATCCCAAATTTGTATGAACGCAGAAGAACCAATTGACCAGTCAAGCTTAGAGTGCGGACACCACTCAGAATTATGCGGCCGCACAACCTCCGCAGGGGTATTTTTATCAGATATTTTCAGCTTAGTATAAATAGGACTTTTTGTCATTTTTAGGGGAAGTTTTGTTTTGTAAGATCACTTGATCCATTTTTCTTTACTTCTTAAGTAATTCTATACTAGATTTGTCTCAAAACACCATATTCTCTTCCCATAATTAAATATTATGGATTCTATCTTTATTTCATCTTTAATTTCTGTACTTCTCATGAGTAGCTAAATTTTTAGCTAGGGTTGTGACCCAACCCTAGTGTGAGTGTTTGATGGGTGTTTAATGTTAGGGCTTGTTTGTGATTGAGTTAGTGATATTTAGCCTAGTTCTTGCTAGAACTCAAGAATTAATCGTTGCAAATATTGATTCATGCCTAATTGACTTAGTCTCTACTTGAGAAAGAGGGACTAAGTCTAGGAAAATTTGGATAACAAGAAATTGGGGTGAACTCAAGAAACTGATAGCCCAAATTAAAGGGTTGAATCTAGATACAGTAAGATCCGACTTGAGCTATTAACACTTGTATTGTGTAATACCCGTTTGGACTTGAGAAAGACAAATTGGGCAAAATCACTCAAACTACCGAGAGGTATTGTCACGCCCATTTCTCTCGCGAAATCGGGTTTCGACACGTGACAACTCTTTTAAGGAGGAGGGGTTAAAAGAGAGAGTCGCCACCTAACGGGTTTGAGGTGCGTTAGGGCACCTATTTGCAAGTAACTCTGGTTTAACCAGTTTGCGTCACCAAAGATCGGGTAAGGGCTTAAATTACCTTGAGGAGAAGGTGTTAGGCACTCCTCGAGGTCCACAACTGTGGGTCCCAACTGAACTCGAATTATATGAATTAGTCTAAATAAAGAGAAAAGACATAATTGGGCAAATAAACAAAATAATTGATTTTAAGGCAAAGGTGGGGATCCTAAGTTTTTTAGCCTACGTTCTTATTGTAGTTGATTGAAAGGGCCCTTGATTAACTATTCCTATTTATTATGTATCTACTTGAGAGAGAGTGCATATTTAGGTAGTTGCTTGAACAACACCACTCCCAGAGTATAGACGAAAGTCATAACCGAGGGTTTAGAGGTTATATTAGAGATAACGATACCTCGGGTGCAATCTAAAGTGAACTGTATTGCGATCTAGCTAGCGTAACTTGAGAGAGTGCGTTTAGTAAATTATCATAATTACTTGAGAGAGATTTATGATAGTTAGAGCGTTCATGATTGACAGAGATAGCCAATTAAACTATAAGACATATCCAAGGAAGAATTCACCAACGGGGGAAACCATAACCTTAGACCCTTTATTATCATTGTTACATTAAATTGTTAGTTAATTGCTAGTTTATTATTATTGATTGTAGAATTAGTTAAACTTCACCAAATTGATACTCAAAGTCTTGAGAAACTTGATTTAACAACAATTTATTTTTTGTAGACTCAATTGATACGTAAATTCCCTGTGGGATCGACTCTGGGCGTAATACCCTGGATTATATTTGCAACGCCCGCTTAGTCTTCTACAAGACATAGTTGAGCGTGATCA